>WYDE02064352.1:0-12129 GCA_009867175.2 Adela reaumurella | reverse complement strand
CACCCGGTGTTATGGGCTCACACACGGACGTTGTAGGTGATGTAGCCAAACCGTGTCAGTTTCAATAAAAAAAAAAACTATAAAAAATACGACAAGGAAGGTAGGCGATTTTCTTAACTTTCCGTAATTCTTAAATTCTATAAAATATATCCGTATTATGACCCAAATTTCTCAACAAGACCGTACACGAATGCCCAAATCCGTACAATAATTTCCCTCGATATCGCCTCTTCAAGAATGTCCGATCAAAAGACTCCGACGAACGAGGTAAAACAAACTGTTGATCGAAGCTACCAATTTTCATATTACGTGGTTCGGGGAACAAATCGGTGGGACGCCAACGTGGAATTATTATAACATAGTGATAATGTATGTCGCGTTATCGATTATTTAGGGATGGGATAGTGGTCGATTTTTTAAAATTGCCTCGGATAAAATTAAGCAACACATAATTTTAGTGATGTTGATCTTTAGCCAGTTTTAGGTTTATGTGGTTTAACAATATGATTTGTCAGTATTCACATGCGATTGCTAAGACCCCTGAAGGAATAACGTGATGGCATATCTCCTAAAACCATCTTCAGTTGTTACAGAATACGTCAGTGAAAACCGCATATGATCTCGAGTTATATACGCCTATGGGATCGCAACGGCGCATACATAATCGTAGTTACAGGTATTGAGCTTTATTTTAAGAAATAAAAAAAAAGTATTACTTAATCATAAAGTAGTAAAATTATACCTGATGATAGCTTCCTACATAGAATATATTATTTAATGAAAAATTAAAATTTAATCAAAATCCCAAAGACAAGAGAGTTAAGTAAAGTACAGTTCTGTCAATGCACGAGAATTTTTTAGATGAGCAGTATCTTATTACAGTGATTGGTCAAGTCCGTCTATTACTATGTAGTTAAAACAAGACAGTTGCTCATGGAGATATTGTATGTGAAGCAGTAGTTCGTAACACGCCCGCCGCCGGTGGCGCTGCTCTGTTTTCCATAAACTATGTCCGTGAAAAACGCACGGTGTTGATCGTATTTTAATTGGTAATAGCCGTACAGTACACGAACCCGTTACATATTAAAAAACGGCACCGCTTCTCTAAACGCTGAATTGAATATTATAACGACCTGCACGTTCATTCAATTCGTTCGTATAAGTAAGTGCATATCCGTGCATGAATAAAATTGACGACAACGTGGCGACGTCTAGCCATTCCACAGCCGGCGCCAGACATCGATAATTTTCAATCGCCCAGCAATCGAAAGCAATATGCACGCGCATAGCGGTCGCATCCCTACTGGCGAAACTCGTACCACGTAAAAACAGGTCCATATCATTACGCACCATCCTACCGGAGTCGCCTCATGCATATTTCATTGAGTTTATCGATAGATTGGAGAAAAGGCGTATGCGACATCCTTAGTGGCGATGGGAGGACTTTGTTTGGTTTGCTTATCAGGTGGATGGAGGTTTATTGCTGTTACTTAAATATGTCGCCATGATTTGAAACTGGCACGCCTGGTGTTTTGTATGACCTAATTCCTAAGTAGATAGAAATTAATGAAGCGGTGGTATATTTATTGGATAAAAAAGAGTTATTAAATAATTCTTTCACTATATCGACTCTGTAAAGAGTTAGTTTCAACGGTGTTTTCATTGAAACTGACACTGAAAGCTACATCACCTAATGCACCAGTTTTCTGGTACCAGTAAAAACTTGGTAAATTATGTAGGTAAGTGCTATGTCAGCGTTTCCCTTAATTCCAGCCGGCTTACACTGAACTGAACGGAAAACATGAACTATGTCTCATAGCCGCTTCAACCGACCTTCATTTAGTGCGGTGGTACCAACCCGGGCGGGCTTAACCCTACCACCATGTAAGGAGAGGGAAAGGACCTACAGTTTAACGTGCAATCCGAACCACGACCAGCGTCAACGTTCAAGCGGTCACCCATGCAATACCTGACCGCGCTAGGCAGTGCTTAACTTCGATAATCGAATACCGAATATAACAACCACAGAGCCAACGACGCTGATGAATATCTGATGGTGTTTTGCATATCTACTTCCACAAAATAATTTCTCCATCAATATATTGTTTTTTTTTATGGAAACCGCGACATATGGCAACCGCCAGGATTACGCAGAGGAGTAGCCCGACTACGCCCAAGGACATTCAAACATTTAAGGGGACTGCGAACACCCCGTTGGCCGGCAAGGCGCAGTTTAACAATGTGTTTGAATGACCCCGTACATAGGTACTGAATATTGGCAGGATAGATGTGGAGAGAGTATTCCACGGGCTGCCAACCCTCTAAATTAAGGATTTAAAGAATAGATTTGTCCTCAGTAGGCGGATATCGACAATGTGTGGATGGTCGAATGGGGATGTAGTAACAGAGCCGTGCAGCTTTTTGGAACCCTCGATACAGTCTTCATAGCTTACTAATCCATGTAATAAATATGATGTAGACTTTTCTGTAAATTTAATTTAAGTAACTAGATACTTTGATATGTGCACACCTACCTTCTAGTTTTATTGATACACTAGATGCGCCCGCAGCTTTGCTCGCATGTAATAACTGAACCAGAGCCAAGCCGAAGGCAGAGCTGCATGGAGTGAAACCTAACTTCAAATCAAGAGAGAGACCGAAGCCAAAGGGCTTTTTCCAGTATCACTTTTCTCAGCAAAAAGCTACTTGGCCGGTGGCAGTACTGCATACAGTTTTACTTTTCACAATTCAAAACCAAGAAGAAACCAAGGTTCGCCTCGCTCTTAGAGCGAGGCGAACCTTGGGAACTTTGGGAACCTTTAAAATCAGATCTTTCGGGACTAGTCGAGCGGCAACGCGTGTTTCATGCCCAAGTGATTGTTTAAAATTGTACGAATCGATTCGTGAGACACAGAAAGTTCAGCGACTGTCACTCTCAAACTTGAATGAGGATTTTCAGTCACAATTTCCTTCACTTTAGCTATGTTAATTTCAGTTGAAGACGTTGATGGCCGACCAGAGCGAGGCACATCTTCCACAAAATTTCGACCGCTTTTGAATGCACTGTACCACTCATATGCACGTGTTTTTGATAAAGTCGATTCACCGTAAGCTTTCTGTACCATTTTCTGTGACTCTGAACACGAAATCCATTTGCGATGCAAAATTTGAGACAAACTCTTTGTTCCATGTTTTTATCTATTATAAAAATCACAAAACACATTTGACATAACTAACAAAATCGAGCACTGTAAACAAACTAAAAGAAAATTGATGCTCAAACCAAGTATATGCATCTTGCTCAAACTTAGCGCCAGAGAAAACAGTTGTGCCAACTTAGCAACAAAGAAATAGTTATTTGATTTGAATTTGGAATTTGAATTAAACGATCAATTTCCGATACTTGTTTGACTGAAAGTGTGTACTAGAGCTTCAGTAAGTATAGTGTCAGATTAGCCGAGCGGGCAAGAGCACGTCTATCAAGCGGAAGGTGTGGGTTCAATCCACACTGCAAGCACAATATTTATAACTTTAGAATTTGTACAAAAATGGCTGGTGAAGGAGAACATCGTGAGGAAACCTACTTTCAAGCCGGTTCGTCACCGTCGAGGTGTATGACTAAATCCTCTCATATCATGTAAATTAGAGATGTCTGTACGCAGCAGTGGGGCGAATGAAATGCCTGCAAAGCAAAATGAAGTAAGCATTAAAGTTAGGTAAGAGGTAAAATTTTCAGTATGAGTAATTCATAATTAAATTATAAATAATAAATGGAGTTCAATTTGCGATCTGACGCGGTGGCATTCCGTTTCACAGGTGCGGCCTATGAATGTCGGATTCATTATACGTTCTGATAAATCTTATTTACAAGAATATCCATCACTTATGTAAATGGTAAAGGCATTTAAATATTTAAAAAAAATGTGATTCTATATTATCCATTCTTCCAACATGACCAAACCACCGAAGCATTCCTTTCTCAATCCTTGTCACTTGTCATATCTTCCTTCAGACCACAACGCTGTTTGAATTTTATTGATTACAATACATAAATTTACCTTAAAATAAACTTAACCTAAAACTAATGCACCCTAAACAAACTAGACTAAACTACAAAGTAATAAACGATACTAATGCAATCTACAAGTATACTACAAAAAGTAGTATACTTTCTACATCTGTTTTCCTGGCCCCGGAGTGACCCCATTAAGCCAGCCGCGTTCCCCCGCTGGACAACCAGCGCCAGGCGCTGTATGAGATATGTTCCGGATCGAAGATTATTGATCTTTTCTATTAGGATGTCTTCATACTAGTACAATAAATTAACCTATTCCGAATATTAATAATAAGATGTAGTGTAATATCAGATGATGTAGTGAATGCGTAATGTAAGATGTAGTGTAAAATGAGACAAATCTGAATGCAGTGTAGGTACTGCCTATGAATGATGAATATACAACAAAAAAAATAAATAAAAGTTCCACATGAACCCCATATGTCCCAATGGTCCCCTTGATAGAATATAAATTATCGAACGTATAATACCTAGGTACCTAATAAATAAATAAAGCATAAAAAAATTATTAAAGTAGCAAAATTAGGTATTGATTGGAGGTCGTAATATTTTAAAATAATTTATGAACTTTGATTCGCCAACAGAGCGTTCTTCGTCGCCAATAAAGATCGTCATTCAAATCGCGTACTTCTCTCAGCCAGTCTTGCTGTCGTTTCCCGCTGTAATGTTCGATTTTAATTTAAAAACGATTCAGTTGGACATAAAGCCAGAACAGCTGATAAGCTGGAGCCGCGTCCGCGTGCCAGTCGCGCGATCACCGTTCATTCGATGTCTTCATAATCAAAGCCGCCAATACCACTGTTTTTCTCGTGCCAATAAGTCGAGAATAGATCAGGAAAACTCAGTATAAGTTAGTACAGTACAAACTCAGTACAGTTTCTTCAATAATTCCAATTTGTAACTCGAACAAAATAATATGAAAGAAAACTTTGTGTTTTCACTCACACAAACAAGTTTATTCAAAATCACAAGCTAAATACCTACCTACACAAAAATGTGAACAAAAAGAAGATTTAGATTCCATGTATATATAAATAGAGTAAAAGTGGGTGAAGAAGAAGATTTCTAATTTAATATTACTACGTAGGTAACTTTTCGCAACTTAATAAAGCATAGAAGGAAAATAGTTATGGAAGAAAACTTTGTGTTTTCACCCACACAAATAATTTTATTCAAAATCACAAGAAAAATACCTACCTACACTAAAATGCGAACAAAAAAGAAGATTTAGAATACGTGTAAATATAAATAGAGTAAAAGTTGGTGAAGAATAAGGTTCCTAAGTTATTATTACTACGTAGGTAACTTTTCCCAACATAATACATTATTGCCAACACTCAATGAATCTAAACAAAAAGTTAAAATCGACTTAGTCCAGCACAGGTTATCGTGATCATGACTGATGAAAAAAATAAGTAGCTCATACATAATGTATGACTCATTGGCTTTGACAAGAGACGAAAATGAGGATTCGCTCGGAATATACTGTTAATACAAAGAAAAGCAACCGCTAAACTCTACACGTCAATATAAATCGGCTTTATTGCAGTCTCTTGGTCCAAACGGAATTAGCCGATGGAACAATGCCAATTACTTACCGCTTTGATAATTTTTAGATTTCTTTTTGAATTGAAGTGTCGTCTGCGACAAGTCTGAGTCTGAGTGCAAGTGAACGACAGAAGCGTGGAGCGAAACCACGAGGGATAGCTAACATCACATCCATACGAATAAGAATGATTATCAATTCTGAAATAATATGATTAAAATTTATGATGAATAGTAAGATTACATGTACATTTTCGAATTCACAGGAAATGTTGGAATCGTAAATAATAACACAGATAGACTTATAAAACTGGTTATAATTCTGAACTAGGCCAAGCCAGAAATATGGATTATCAAAGTCATTTAGTGTAACAAATTCAATATAAAGTAACATGTCTGTCTCTCTATGTCCAGAGCACTCGAGCCTGATATGGATTTATATGCGCGCTATGGTCCATAAATAAAATTACGCATTACATATACTAACATGAAGATTTCTTCAACGCCTTGCCTATTGCAAAATACATTCTCGGAATCAGCGTTTACTCCCAATATTTGTATTTATGATTCCTCACCGTATTCTCTAACTAAATATTTAAAAGACAGACAGGTTATTGATAAACAAAATTGTGTTTAGGGTTAACTTGATTTAATCAAATGCTCAATGAGTTTCTTTTCTATTGTGAAATGCACAGAAAGTAAATACTACTTATGTATGTATGTTGTGTGTGGTATGTGATAACAATCCGGTGAAAGGTTCTACGTTTAATAGTACACACGCGGTATTAGGTCTGGCAACTTTGTAAACATGAACTGGTTTCTTTGAAGATTATACCAAACGTACAGGTTGCAAAATTAGTTCCTCTCCGTTAATTTTATAGTGCGCGATCTAATTTTCTGGCCGCAGTGTTTACAAGTTCTTTGGCCGTCATTGGTTTACCTTTCATTTCCTACATTATGTTTTCTTGCCCGGCAGAAATTGTTGGTATTTTTTGAAACCAATTTAGTTCATTAAAGTCGATAATTTTTACACTCGTAATCATTTAATTTCTCACCTTGTCCACATTCTGAGATTTTTCCGAGACTTACATCATTCACTTTTAACAATAACACGACGCCTTTGATCTTTGCCGTTAAGCAATTTTATTGTACTTACCGAATATTTGCTTAAAAATTCTTTCCATTTATTTCAATAAAAGCTTTGCTTAAGGTGATCCCTAAACCTAAATTATTATTCGTATTTATTGTATTATATGCAAAGCAGTAAAGATTAGAATCGCTTACTGAGTTTAGCGATAAACGAGTTTAGATGCGTAAGAGGCGTAAGAGGCGTGCGCTCACCAACTAGGCTACTCCGCAATCCACATCACTCACTCTTTAATCCCGACAACCGGGGTAAACAGAGAAATCGGTGTTGTGCTGCAAGAACTCGGGTTAATTACAGCACAACACCGACCACCACGTTTCGCAAGGTTTTCGGACAAGATAATATATTAAGCAGCATATAAGGCACGAAGAACCACCTACTGTATGTCTCGGTGGATATCTGTGCCAAGATGAGAGGTGGCGAGCCTGTCGCCCTTTAGCACCGCATCTTGTCTTTATTAATTAGTCTCATTTTACGACATGCGTGGGAAGAGATGCGGTGGGGGTATTCTTTTAAGTAACAGCCCCACACGGTAGGTAAATGAGTGTATACATACATACATACATCCCATATCACTCACGCTGAATCCCTACAATCGGGGTAAGTAGAGCAGTCGGTGTTGTACAGCAAGAACTCCGGTAAATTGCAGCATAACACCGACTACCACATTTCGCAAGGTATTCGGACAAGATATCAAGCAGCATGTAAGGCACGAAGACCCACCTGCTGCATGACTCGGTTGAAGTACCGTGCCAAGGTGAGAGGTGGCGAGCCTGTCGCCCTTTAGGCACGGCATATTGTTCTTATCCCTTAGTCGCCTTTTAAGACGTGCATGGGAAGAGATGCAGTGGAGGCATTCTTTTAAGTACCGGCTACACCCCTGGGAGCACAATATTTATAACTTTAGAATTTGTGTTAACAGCCTGTACCCAGCAGTGGGACGAATAAAATGGAAGCAAAAATAAATAAGAAACAAGGAATACATATGTTATATCCACAAGTATGCAAAATGGTACCCACAGATCCGACAAAATATAATATTATAAGTGGTTAACTCAACACAATTCAAAACAAATATTTTTTTGGAGGGTTTACTTTGTAGCTTTAGTTATATTTTATTTTATAAGGAATACCGATTATTATTAAATTATACTTTTGAGATATACATAAAACATACATTTGGATACAAATAGATAATAAATGGTTGTCTAATTTGAAAATTTAACTATGCATTTGCATTTTATACAGTCACTGTCAACTTGTCTGTACACTACAAGAATACTCAAAACATATTCACGAATGTCTCTGACTATCAACGAGTGTTGTTTTGAATGTTTAATGAAATGTAATAAACAGTAAACTGTTTTTGGTCCCCTTTATTTGAATTGTGATTTTGTGTAATTTTCGTACATACATACTGAAGCACCGTCGGGGGCGAGGACGGCGTCAAATCCTTGTTGTTGTATAAAAAGCTAATAAAATACACTGGTAGACTTGCACTGATGTAATTCCCCTTTTCTCAAACAAATTTAACCTTATTTTTATCAAAATTTAAAACGGTTCACTAAGGTGGGCGAGGCAGGTATCTCGGTCGGCAGTATTGTGATTGTTTTTTCCTTTCGATGACAACTTTTCGTTTTGGAACCTCAATTCAAATCTGCTTCATAAAATTTGCAGCGGGCGCGGGAAGAGCGCGGCCAGTCCGCACATACAATACCATACATACATACAATACATGCAATATCACTCACGCAGAATCCTGAAAATCGGGGTAATGTCAGAAGGCGATGAAGAACACAAACCATACTAGTAAAGGAAATAAAATAGTCGCCAAACTATACACATCGGAGGTTTATGTCGTAAAAAAAAGGCGTTAGTATAATTTTTTTTAATAATACTTGACAAATAATAAATGCCCAGTGTGACGTAGGTAGGTCGTAACCACATGATTAATTCATATTGGCATATTCCTTCACCGCGTGTGTAATTATTTCCGCAAGTTTAACAGATGTTGTATAATCGGGAAATATATTTCAGAATACCAGGAATAGCATTCACTGAAACACATAAAACACACGCTACCCACCGCGCCTTATTTATTTTTATTAACATATTATTTTACTGTGTGTAGACACAAAATAATTGTCTCCAGCCAACTAAATGGAATGTATGGTATCGGGTGGCTGAGAAGAGGTTCCCTCATTTTGGAAGGACTATGTTTAAGACAAGTCGGGCAGAACAGTCAAAGTATTACAACCGACACACATAAAAAACCAAAAACTTATTCCAAATAGGTGAAAAGGTCTTGTTACAGGAAGTGAAATCGCTGTTGTGGGAACCCGCTTATATTGTACAAAAAATTCCAACGCCTCGGTCATACCTCGTTCGTACTTGTAATAATAAATATTATAGGAGGAATTCTACTCACATTAAAAAATTGCCTACAGCAATTGTTCAAGTACGCTCAAATACGTCTGAAAACAGTATTAATTGTGGTCCAGATACCAGTGCATCACTGCGTAGGTCTAAAACACTTTCAGCCTTAAGGGGGAATGAAAGGTTGTAGAAGTTATTTTAATTATATCCTTAAATGGTTGTAGAAATTATTTTAATATTTATTGGTGAAAGATTGTAGAAGTTGTTTTAATGATATGAATTTAAATTGTTGAAATAATGGACCTCAAATGGGGGGCATGTCTATGTCTAATAAGACAGGTTGGTGGCTAGGCAACACCCGTTTTCCTGGTAACTAAACAGCATGAGTATCAAATAAATATACGCGTATAAATGTAATAAGTATTTTTCATTTTATTATCAATAATCATAGCATGAACTACGAGTAAAGAAGCACGGAGAATAAATCCCACACAAAAAGCGATAAAAAAAATAATCCACACAATCTATATCATATTGTATGTGTATGTATAACATACATGCTTTTATTGTGGCGAAAACGGATTAAGAAATTTAAATAATTTTTTCTACGTGTGTTTATGTACATGGGAATGTGTTCACGAGGGGCCGAAAGTACGATAAAGATGTTGAATGGCGAGTGAGCAAAGGCAACATCAGAATGAGGCGTTGAATACTATCCTCAAAAGTAAGTAGAAATGGGCGAGTTTTGGGTGAAATAAGATGAACCAGTTTAGCCAGTAACGTTTGTCGGTCCCATTCATTTGTTAGCCTGTCTGACGCGCTTTCGGTTGGGCCAAAATTGACTATAAATGTGTCAAAATTTGACCGAAAAACCTTGACAAATATTTACCGAAAAGATGTAGCAGAATGAATATTCGGCCGGACAATACATTTCATTCTTCGGCAAAATTTTTGTGTCTCCAATTTTTTACATTCCATGCGTCCTATATTCTGTATATTTACTCGTAGGACACTGGTAAGTAACTATGAGTTATTAATAAAGATTGGGGTGCGTGTTAACCTCATATACTGTCCAACTAGACCTACATAGGCCATCGTCTGTATGACTTGCATTCTATAAGGAATCCTTTCAGTTTAATCAAATGTCAAAATATGGCAACATAATTAAACGATGAAAGGAGAAAGAGCGTTATAATTTGTTCTTTTCGATATTAAAGTGTGTTATTTTTAATCTGATTAACTATGGTTACGTTAAATATGTGGGAACGTTACGATAGGCGATCGATACGTTGACCCATTCCCGCCCATATTTAAGCGAAATCAACTGCGGTGGCGTCAAATATAATATGTGGACGAGCGGGACGACATCGTATTCGCAGCCCCCGTAAATATCCGAATGACCGTGGGCGCCATCGGACTATAATCTGCGTTAGTCTTGGAAGTGCCCTTTATCATGATTCCCATTCTCGAAAAGCTAATCTTATCTTATCAAAAGCTAATCTTAGCTTATCACCAAATTAAAGAGATTATTTATTATTTATTATTTGATTTCGTTGAATTTCACATAGCGATTGCGTATTAAAACTCTCGAGCGCGTCTACCGGCCTACTGAAAGTCGCCCAGGCGTGTGAGAAATGACAGTGACACAGATAGTGGATTCTGTGTAAAATCTCTGTGTTTCCCGGTCGCACCTCTCATTCACTCGATCGAGTGAGAGGACACCGGTCACAGCCCTGATTAAAAAAGTAATATTGTGTCTATCAATGAGCAAGTACGATGAAATATTATCTCCATAAAATACTCTAAACAAGTTAAGGTATAAATTAGGTAAGCAAAAAGTGGTTCCTAATTATTTATCAGTAGGATTAGTATCACATGGAGAAGCTGTCTGCAAAATTACGTTGAGATCGGTCCACGGGATCCCACTGCACAGAGAACGGATAACTACAACTACGCTAATCCACGATTAGAATATAAGAGCTGTCATATTAATTACTTATTACATAATATGCGACGGATTGAAGAAAATAATTATATGAACGTAACATCACGTTTTTTTTATGGAAAATGATATAAGTACACCGCAGTGTAAGGCTATAATGATATCTATAGCTATCTATATATTTAAAAAAACATTACATTTGAAAACTTGCGGCTCTTCTCGCGGCGACTTTATCGGATTGTCCGGCGTTTTGAACAGAGTGTCCTGTTCATGGTCACGGAGACGTCCGCCAGCTACTAGCTTAGCAAACGTACCTGAGTACGACCAGCTATTAGCTTAGAAAACGTACTAATTACACGCACGTACCATGAACAGGACGCTCTGTTCGAAACGTCGGACAATCCCATAAAGTCCCGCGAGAAGAGCCGCAAGTTTTCAAAATGTTGTTCAACAACCGCGGTAATAAAAAAAAAAAATAAATATTATTAAAATTATCAAGTTAAATTTAAATTATAAAAATATATGTCTTATAGCCGAGGATAGTGCGCTATTTTCATTTAAAAAAAAATTGTTTGTCGAAATAATTAAATATACATTTTTAATAACGTCGGTTAAGAAATTTGCTATCCTGTCGACCTATGCTGGTAAAATGTAACCTTTTTTTTATTAAGTTAAATACTAGTGTCTGTTATTTTATTTTTTCAACATGATACACACGTTTTATAATTGTTTTGCGTCCGTCCATGATTTGGCGAGGGTGGCGCGGTACATAAAATATCTACAACGTCTATTTCAAAATGAATTACCATGATTGCTAACATCATCTGTGTATAAAATGAAATAGCCTTATTTACTCATGTTAAATTTTAAAGATCATAATGACTATACTAGAGTAGGGCACTGAACCTTAAATCTGTACTGAATTCACGAGTTTTCTAAGACATTAAACATATTATGGGATAAGGAAAAGATGCCGTGCTAAAGGGCGACAGGCTCGCCACCTCTCACCTTGGCACGGTACTTCTACCTATTCATGCAGTAGGT
>WYDE02064351.1:0-18288 GCA_009867175.2 Adela reaumurella | reverse complement strand
CCCCCCCCCCCCCCCCCCCCCCCCCGGCCGGGGTATTGCCGGTGTGTTGGGTGGGTTTGGTCGTTTGGGGTTGGGTATGGGGCGTGGGAGAGCAGGGGGGCGAAGGATGATTAACCACGTGTGGAGAAACGGTCAAAAGCTAGTAACAAATAAAACAGAACAAAGAAAATTTTCTTTGAGTATACGTTGTAGTCTCAAATATTTAACTAAAACATGATAAGACTGTATACAGGTTACTCACTTTACTATTATGATACTGTGGGCAGGCATAGCCCTGTCTACATAATCGAGGCGGCCGTTTACACGCCTCCGTCTTATACGAAGATAGCACATAATTTGTATCTGAAACAAAAAATAAATCAAACTATTAACTCTCAATGACTCCCCAAAGTCATTCGATATAATTATTACACTGTACTTTATCAATTGTGGTTTAAAATAGTACTTTACATTATCTCTATTTAATTAAGTTCTCGGCAGGTACTACTTAAACACAAAGTAACGAGGTCCGAGGTTAGCATAGCACCGCTCATTCGTAGTGGTGATAAATTCAAATCTGAATTTAAGACCACTCAAATTAATTTCTGGACTAAAATATTCAAACGTAATGTAAAAATGCAGGTTCTTAGATGAAAAGCTATCATAGACATTGAAATGGTTTATGAATTCAAAGGAATATAATTGCATTTATGACTATACATTGCGACTATTTGCATAACCATTCGGAAAGTGTTATTTAGGCCCCTGGAATTTTCCCCAATAGGCTTGGACATGTTCGACGAAGACATTGAGCGCTTAGTTCAAGACCTTCCTACTGACATTGTACCTTAGGGGGAAAGATTTGGGTGTGAGAGTGCGTTCCATGTTTTCTCATTGGGAAGTAGTTTATTCTTATTTACCAAGGTAAAGGTCCACTTGGAATTTCACTGTATAATTATGATTTAACAAACAGTTTTCATTGGGTAACATGAAAGGTATTGGTCACACACATTCACGATGACCAACCTCGGATAGGATTTCCTAACAATGTTTTCCTTCACTGCAGTGTCAATCATGTCGCACAAATTGAGTTATAACATTGTGCATGCAGTGTTCCTTCAATGTGGAGCTAACACTTGACGATAGATTGTGAAATAAAAATGTATAGGTACCTTGCCACTTAGGGTCTTCATTCATTAAATTCCTCTCCCTATCGAGTGCGTTGGGCGCGGCGGCGTCGCCCTCGCCGTCGGGGTTCTCGAGCGCCTGCAGCTCGCGCACGTCTAGCACGGGCGGACGCAGGTCCGGTGCTCCGTGCGCGAAGGCACAGTGAGCACCGTTCTTGGCGCACAGGCCGCGCGCGTCCGTGTCGTGCACGCACATGCACGTCTTGTAGTAACGGAGGTGGTAGCGGCGTTCCGTATCGCCCGCCGTTCGGTGCAGGAATGGGCATCTGCAATAATTAATGAATATGTGATGATGTGATACAGCTGTGTAATGTCGCCATGGCTGTTCAATTTAAATTATGTAAACTTTTTAAATTATGTACAACTCTTTGCCGAGCCTGAAAGAGCGTGTGCCCTGATTAAGCATGGTCGGTGTTTGGTAAGATGGCTGCTTTATGCTGATAATGCTATTGTGTTCGCTTCATCTGACAAGGGTCTAGAGCGGTGCTTCTCAACCAGTACTACTACTACTCTATGGAGGGTGCGACCATTTTCCAGGAGGGGCACGAAGCATTTGAAAATTTATACAAATATAAATTAGTAGACGCATAGATTACAATGAAGTAGGCACCGTGACAGAAATTCGAGAAGCATGGGGACCATTTAAATCTCAAGCTTTATTAATACTTGTAAACTATGACCATGTACAAGGTTTTGTAGCCAAACTGCAGTTATGGCCATCTCGAGTCTCATGTGGAAACAAGGAGTCTTTACACTCCTAGATGAACGTTTAAAGAATGCGGCAGACAATATACTGAAAGTCGATGTCCTGCAACACCTTTGGTGCTTGGAGGATGAGTTCTCCAGGTATTTATTACGCAGTTATTGATACAGAATCACCATCCTGGAAACTGACTCGGAACCCATTCACAACTTGTCTTGCAGTTAACCAATAACATCCAGGAAATTGAATTGGAAACCGGCTGATAAAGTCCCATCCTGCAGAGCATGCCTCTCCTCACCCTAACAAACACACGTGCCATTTGGTTTCTCGGGCTAGTCCCTTGTTAGAACCCTATCCCTTGCTGGATAGTGCAGAAGTTCAAGTTCAAGTTCAAGGCTGATTCAACAGTAAAGGAAGATTTTCAGCTCCTAACACTCAAACAATTCTGGCTGAAAAGGTGTCAAATTAATCCAAGAGTAGCCGAAGTACATTTGAAAACCTTAGTTAAATTTAATTCCACATTTTTGTGCGAGGCTGGGTTTTCAGCACTAGTTTCTATCAAGACCAAACAACGGAACCGCCTTAACATCAAAAGTGATTTAAGAGTCGCACTATCACTAATATTATTCATGGATGTGATAGTATGAAATAAACAAAGTCAATTCCATTACAACTACATTAGTTTGTAGATTTTACCTGTTCTGTTATGTAAGTAAATGTTTATATGTAACCTTAAGTATCTATCTACCTATACAAATTTTAAAACCATCAATGCTGTTTCACTCGAAACGAACATAAATAACAAAAGTTTTAATAAGTAAAGTTTTAGGGAGGCGCACCTTAAAAAAGGTTCAAAAGCCCTGCTCTAGATAGAGATAAATGTTTAACAGCGACTAATGCGCGCAAAGAAAGAGGAATGAAAATAAATACAAGGAATGTTATTGTGTTTGAGAGAAATGGTGATGTCACTGAGTGCATGTAAGAATAGGAGACGAAAAGTTTGAACAAGTGAATGAGTTTGTGTACCTGGGATGTGTGTTCACGAAGGACGGAAAGTACGATAAGATGTTGAAAGGTGACTGATCAATGGATCACGTGGGTTTAAATAGTCATAGAGGTTTGGGTTATAATTGGCTTGAATTTTCAAGACTGATCTCTTTGCTGTCGAAGACTGTGCAAGAGGACTACAAGAGAAGTCTGTACATCTCTTCAAATCTCAGACTGGCAAGACCGACGTTAAGCTCATACATGGAGAGTTTCGAAATCCTGGAAGCATCCTACAGAATATGGATAGGTAGAGAGACGGAGGTCAAGAGAGGGATTGGCAGTTCTCCGCGTCCTCGTCATAGTAGACTAGCTGATGAAGTCTTGATGTGAGCCAAAACGATACGCATGCTGGAGAACTAGAGCGGACGCACACTAGTCCCGATCTCAAATGACACTCCTCGGTATACCGTTTTCTAATGTCCCGTCGTTTGGGTCCCACCAATCAGAACAAGTGCGAATGAAATAGAAAATATAGGTTAGGTTAAGGTTAGAACATAGTAGAACGATAGGACCCAAATACCGAGAACCCAAATAATAGTACGCCCACTCCTCTACTCCCAATGAACCAGGATACGTTCGGTGAAGCCATTGTAAGCAGATTTAACACTTTCCCTTTACATTCAAACCCCTGACCTCTTGCATAACCCGCCATAGCAAATTTCAACTATTGGGAAAAAAAATCTTATGCAGTATAGACTCGATAATCCGAACTACCAAACAACTACCCGTGTTTGGATTGGAGGCGTTTGGATTATAGTATATTAGACAAAAAAATCAATAAAACATCTGGTTCCTTAACCCTTTGGGTGTTCTATGTACGATTTGATGCGTGTATAATGGCACGCGCGCGCACGACTGTATTTCGTCGCTCGGTCGCTGTGCGCATTCGCTCTGCAGCCGCTCGCGATATTCTGTAATATCTCGGCTATCTTCTAACCTATTCACGCAAACTAAACTTCTCTCTAAAGCTGACTTATCGTATTATGTACAGTTCACAAGATTTCGGGGGCAAAAAACAGTTGTGAACAGTAAATTTTTCCATAAAAAAAATCCTAATCTTTGGTTGAGTTTAGAGTATTTTTGTATGGGAGTTCCGTATCTTCTTCAATGCATGTTTTATATCTATGGTATCGTAGAAAAGTCGTCGTTCTAAATGAGACCTTATTTTATACCTTTCCATAGAAAGAAAATTTAAAAATGGGTTGGTGATTTCTCACCGAAAATTACGTATTTTCAACTTGTCATAGATTGAATATTATTATGCGAGTTGCGTTCCCTATGACTGTATTGTGTTGGTGATTCTTTCTTCTTTTATTCAATACATATATTCCCTATGAAAATATGTGTAAAAGTCAAATGAAACGCAAAAATTCGACGGCGCTCCACGCCGTACGGCGTGCCGCCCGTACGGCAAAAACGAGAAGTAATAGCGCGCGCGCCGACCGCAGCTGCAGTTGATCCGAGCCAGCGGGTTAACACACACAGGCACATAGTAATAAACTGATTTATTTTAGTTTGGCAGGTTCTATTCATTGACAAAAAAAAGTTTTATTCATCAAAGTACGCAGCATTATTTTCGGCAGTCCTGTCCAAGCAAGTGGTCAGCAAGAACTAAGAACAGGGGGGTTATTCCTAGAATTCACCTAAGTTTATTTCACGTGAGTTTCCATACAAAACTACTCACCAAGTGAAAACTTTTCACCATTTTTGACAGTTCTCCTATACATAATGATTATATTATCTTTGGTTTCTCACGCGTGGTGAATCCTACGAATCCCAGCCCAGTACTGATATAGCTTGCAAATGGGTTTTTTTTTATATTTTGAGTAGGAGAATTGTCAATAAAAGATTTGTCGCTCCTAGTAACTAACAGAAAAGCATAACGTCACCAGTTTCCCAGCAGTGAGGGTGTCATATGGCGTAATTCAGATTATAGAGGTGTTCAGATTAGCCTTTGTACGGATTATTGAGGCTCTACTGTAGGTTTTTATCCATTATTCAATATATCACACTTTCATATGCATGTCAATGGTGGCACCAAAAGTGCCAGTTTCAAAGAACTATGATTCATCCATTGTAGGCGGACAGCCATTCAAGAGATTATAGCACATTCATAGAATTACATTAGTCCATTGTCATTATTACCCAATATGAGGAAAACGCTTCAGACACATTAGCGAAGCCATATAAGTAAAGCATTACACCGCAAATTAATTAGAACAATGTGAAGGTAAATAAACACAATTTACCTATTTGTAAATTATAGAATGGCATCACTTTGTCACCTGGACGTCATCAAATGCAGGTGTACATATTCAATATTTTCACTATGTACATACACACATTTGCTTGAATAGTGAACGAATAAATTACGCTAAATTAGTATGTACCCAGCTACTTTGTGTTGGATGCGTCATGATTTCACTGTACCTACTATACAAATAACACTGTAATTTTGCCACCAAACGAACCTAACAAGGCGGGAAATCCTGTGAATGTTTAGAAGTTGAAAGAAAAGGGTTGCATTATTGGAATATGCCAAAACAATTTTGACAGATGCTATGTTATTGTGTACTGGGAGGTGAAAGGAAAACAAAGACTCACTCGTCCCCATCTTCGCATACGCCCGACGTCTCGTTGTACTTGGTGCAGTAGTTGTCCGCGCTGTAGTTGAAAGTACCGTCTCTCTTGCGCACCGGCCGCCGCCTTCTCTGGTTATTGAAGTGCCAGTGGAAGCAGGTGAAAGGTCGATGTTGTGTGCATTTGTGCTGCAGGAACGACGGACATTGCTCCACACGGAACTCCTTGAGATATCTGCGAAGCACAACAGACACTTAGCACACTTGTAAGCGGGCGAAAACACCACATCACTAGACACTGAGGCGATTCTCACTTGTAATGATTAGGTTTTTCTGTTTGAGCTGTCAACAAAGGCTTCGACTCCGACGGCATTTTGGAAAACTATTGCGTCTCTCGCTCGCGTCGTCTTCTCGGCGCAGGGCACGCTCCCGTCGACCAATCAGAGCGTTTCATTTAATCACGTGACCTTCTACGTAGCTCGCGCACTTGCCTACTTCACTACTTTACATTGTCTTTTATAAAAATTAAAACATTGAGGTTTATCAGGTATTTTACTACAAAAATTGGGTCATAGTATTTACAGCCGGAATAAAACAATTTTATTATTTTTTTCTGGATGTTTCTATTAACAATACTACTACACTGTGGAAATAATATAATATATTTAATTTACTATGTCGACACAATAATTTAATATCAGTTTTGATTTGACCAAACATTCCAGATATTAATCCCATTTCTTTCGTTCTACCTCTCTCTTATTTTAATAGAATAACAGAGACACAACTGTGATTATTTTTACGACATCATAATAATGCGTGTTGACGGAATGAGTCTTATAAATAAACAAGCTTTTTCTCTGTCTTTTCCTAAGCAAAAAGGTGAGGTAGAACTATATTAAAATTATTGTTTGTTAGGATTCAGGCGCGGGAAGTTATAAATTGAAGAACACGAACGCCCTGACTATTTTTCTCGTAGGTAGCTGCATCACAATTTTATTTTTTTCCAACTATTTTGCATAAGACACAGACACAGAGGAAGCGTTTCTGGATAATAAGATGAATGGCGCCAAAATGTAACAATTAATGAGATGAAAATTAGAAACACTGTTATATAACACCCTTATAGGTATCCATCATAAAATTTGAATTTGGAACAAAATATTTAACCCTTCCGCTCCGCCTTCCTAATTAGAATCGAGATAATAATAATTGTCCAGCAGCGGCCAGTTTGAGAAGGTTTGAAAAAATAATTTTAAAAATAAGAATGCTTACATTAGTCAACCGTTTTGTAATTTGATTAGTGTGTTAGAATATAAGCATAAATATAAATGGATGGAACAATAAGTCTATGCAATAAGTTTTAGAAGAACCTGACCGTATATAAAGTTATGTTAATTTGTTTTAGATATTTTTATGCTAGTATTAGGCGTTTTTAATTAGTTATCCACCACATATATGTATATACATTATATGTATAAACTTTTGACCGGGGTATATTCGGTATCTATTTCATATATATATTATCTATAGTATCTATTATAGTATCATATATAGTATCTATTTCAGATATAGTGGATTTTTTCAAAAGTCGTGACATGCGGAACTCCTGAATAGGTAGATTCTATGAAATCTGGGGGTCTACCGTGCTATTATCACAAGAGCGAGTAAAGAGACATCGCCACGATTTCAACCAATCAGACTGGCGGTGTCGAGTGATCTCGAGTGCGTTAACGCATACGATTGGCTGAAATCTCTTCACTCACTCTAGTGATATTACGCCGGTAGTAGGGCTGGCTAGTAGTACAAATAGTTTTCACGTGTTTCTTGCCAGGTCTTCTAGGAAATTGATAATCAGTGTATGGCAAGCTATTGACACGCAGGATGAACCTACTAAATTCCAGGCGGATCGGCTGAACCGTTTAGGAGGAGTTGTGTGGACAAACAGAAACCAAAAGTTTTTTTGCCCTAGTCGAGTGAGAAAGGTTTCACTTCGTTCAGCCAATAAACCGTATCCGTATCTTACATAAATACATACCATCACGCCTCTTCCTCGAAAGGGTAGGCAGAGATAATTGACCGCCATTTGACACTTTCACGGCATATATCCTTTGCCTCATCCACTGACATACATCCCTTCAGACATGCGCGCAGGTCACCGGTGCTGCGAACTTGCCCTCTCCGTAAAATATTACTTATTTGGTCATGGTACTTTCACCTAGGGCGGCCCTGTTCGATGTGTTTTTAGTTTATTTTGGGTTTTTTGGACTTTTTCGTTTTTTTTAATTTTGATTAACTTCCCCAGTTCCAAATTTTCCAAAATGCGTAAGTAGATGGTGGATGAAATAATGGTTCTCAAAACTGTGAGTGGGTCCAAATCAATTTTTATTTTTCAGCAGTCTCCATCAAGGTCAATGCACTCTTTCCACCTAACCTGCAACTTGTTTATATCTTTGAACAAACATTATTCTGGAAGGTCGTCAAAATACTCATACACTTCTAGTATCACCTCTTTGGTCGAAAATTTCGAGCCACTCAAGTATTTTTTTTAATTTGAAAAAAGAGTGGTAATCCGAAGGGACTAAATCCAGTGAATAAGGTGCGTGAGGCAATATTTCATAGACACAATTATGCATTTCAGACATTGATTCAGCCGAAGTGTGAACCCAAGGTGAACCCGGTAGCGATGAGGATCTCGCTCAAAATTACAAATTGGTTAACTCTGTTCGAAAAAATATCAAAATCGGTTTCGTAACAGATTCAAACTGATTTGCTTCAAAGCTTGCTCAGATTTCACTAAAGATGAGTGATACTAGTATTTTTAAATACCTACATATTATCATCATTATGAGTACAATAAAATACTGGTGACCAAAATCATCATCATCATTTTCAGCGTTTTGCCGTCCACTGCTGGATATACGCCTCTCCAAATTTTTTTTCAAACTTCCCGGCACTTGGCAACGAATTCATCGTTTGCCTGCGACACAAATCTGCGACTAAAATTATTGTTAGAAAAATATGAAGCAGTTTTTCGTATACTGAATAAAAATGTATTACAAAATTTAGTGCGACTAATTAAATCAACACATGTTACGTTACTGAAGAGACGAGAGTTCCACCAACGAATATTACACTTCACTAAACCAAATTTAACCAATTCAGCTTGGCTGCACGGACGGCGAGTCAAGTCGGCAACGTGGGCGGTAGTCGGTGGTGGAGTGAGTTTGGTTCGGTCGGCTTCAGGTACAATCGACTCGAGCGAGCCCGACACGAATCGAGTTGAATTCGATTTGAAGTCGATTCGGTTCGACTCGCGTCAGTCAGTCCAGTCTAGTTAGCCAGCAGTCGCCGACCGCCTTGCCTGCCCGTCTGCCACCGCGAGTGAAAACGCTGCTCAACCCAAGCAAGTCTAACCGATTTCGCCGCTTTCCAATCCGAGTCAACTCGCTCCAACATCAAATCGGTTTGAATCGAGTTGCTAACTGGGTTCGTCACATTACTAGAACCCGGGTGTTGTCTTGATGGAACAACACTTTATTCCGCAGCAACCCGGGCCTTTTTCATTTGATTTCCTCACGAAGTCTTCGCAAAAGGTTGCAATAATATTTTGAATCAATATTTCGCATTTTGGTAAATAATCCCCTTCGCATCCCAGAAAACTGAAGCCATGACTTTGTTGGTCAACAAAACGACCTTAGCCTTATCCGGAGTGGGTGAGCCAGATCTTTTCCACTGCTTCGATTCAGGAGTATGGTGGTGAATTTAGCTCTCATCCATGGTAACGAAACGGGACAACAAATCCTCGGGATATGCCTCAAAAAGTTCCAAACAATCGCAGAAAATTGGGAAGCGAACTCGTTTTTGTTTGTTCAGCTGAAAGCAATCTTGGGACCCAATGATTAGAAACTCTAGGGAAGCCCAATTCTTCCGATATAATGTCTTGTATCCGGCCATAACTAATGCCTGTGATCTCAGCTATCTTATTGATGGTTAATATTCGGTCACTCAGTATCAGATCACATATTTTATTGATGTTTTCCTTCGTGGTAGACGTCGAAACCTTTCCGCTCCTAGGGTAATCTTGAATGCTCTCCCGACTCTGCTTAAACTCAGCTACCCACTTTTTGACACTGGAATACGATGGAGCAGACTCCCCCATCCCCCAATATGTTCACCATATCTTGATGGATATATTTTTGGTGACATGCATTTTTTATGGAGGTACATCATCCATCACTGCTCGGTGTTAAATTTTCTACATTATTGAAAATCTTGTCTTCATCATAGCCTTAAATGAAGAAATATGGCTTGAAAACAAACTTCGCAAATTTATTACTGAAGAATCATAATAAAAAATTAGGAGAGATTTAAAAAAAATGTCATGGCTCTTTCTATGTTAGGCCACGGACTTTTGGATCTACCATTGTATTTGTGTTGCGACTACGTCGATCCGGCTTAAAAATAAAATGAAAAAATAATTAAATTCCGCTTTAAAATATTTTTTAATTCTTCATAATATAATTGTTTTCATTGACAAAAGAGTCTGAGAAAGTCAGCATTTTTCCAAAAAAAAATTTTGAAATTAAGTAATGCGAGTATATGGAACATACTTAAGATGGCGGTTTACCATGTATAAATCCACACAACATCGATCAAATGTATTCTCCTAACGTCAGCTATATTAATGTTATAAAGAAATAAATCTAAAACATACAAGACTCATAATTAAAAGAAAGACCATATTGAAGCATGGATGGTTTAATAAAAACTTTCCAGATAAATGTCTTACAAATATTGCGCCATACATCATAACTTAGAATTTATACAATTTGGAGATTTCATAAATAATAATTAGGTACACACAACGAGTCTCACTTCTCCGCACTTTAGACTTTGGAATTGATCACGTGACCAGAGCCTCATGATAAAAGAGATGAATCTACATAATTTATTTTATTTCGTCTCGTATGCCTTCGTGAGATAAGCACTCGAAACTAGTTCATTCTTGCTTAAATCGGTGTGAAAAATGTGCATACAATGAAACTCGTCGATTGTACTCACAAAAAAAAAATAATACAAAATACACATAGTATGTACATATAAGGTTAACTCATCTTGCGATGTGACCAATGCACTCGAATACTAATTTCGTCCATCAAGTGCCAATACCTCCTATCTAACTTGAACCAACATTTACAGGAGGCACAAACACTTTTAAATTTATATAAATGTTAAATAAATTAACAAATTGTATATGAAGATAGAAGCTATTTCTTTTATCACTTGTAGACTCTTTAGACCTTATTAAGATAGGAGTATTTGCCACGCCACGAAAAACAATATTTAATGCCTTATACTAATAAAACATGTTAGATATGAGGTATTGGCACTTCATGGACGATTAGTTAGTGGATAGGGATAAAATAATGTGGTACAAAATGTACATTCAATCGCCAAACTTTTTGTTTTCAAGTACCAGGCGCGCACAAGTTTATCAGAGATATAATTTTATTTTAATAAGTGCGTGAGGGTCAATGTTAAAGGTTCGTAACATTTCAACTTCTTTATTTTGCGTTCATTCGGCTAAGTTATAAATAACTCTTGACTGACTTGCGCAGACACTTGCTTGACCTACAAAACTATATGAATCTGGTTGAAATGCCAAATATAAGAGATTGACTTTATATAATACACACAATGTTATTCAAGATCGTTGAAGATTACAAGCATGTCTATTCTGAGTTTCGATCGTCACAGCACCATGATCGATCACGAAGATATTGTATGTAAAATGGAGCATCGTACTACACCGCGTCCACATAAAAAATCTCCGTGAACAACGCAGTGTTAATCGTATTTCGCGTTGCAATAACTCGCGGTGGACCACTTGTCTGAATTATTTGAAAGACAAACTAAATTATTAGATATTGTTGACTGAACATAACTTCAAACAATATAAAGTGCAGGACCAAAGCTTAAATTTGGTAATATTATCAATATACCACATTTTAAATATTCCTATGTACATAGATAGATATTTCAAATTGTATGATTGCAACTTGATAAAAGGAAGGGTCACAACTGTCAAAATTCAGTCTTGGGCACATTCCTCTTCAAGTAATTGACTTTCTCTTGCGTCCAAAAAACTCCTTAGGTCATTTAAGGCGCGTAGAAAAGACACCTTTATCTGATTGAGAGTTTAGCCCAAAATAAAAGACCAAAGGCTCTACTGCAAAATAGAAAATGATTAAATAAATCGTTTATAATACGTTTATATAATACAATTAAAAAAAATCATATCTGGCTTTATTACGCGCCTTAAATAAGATCGGGGTCACACTCGTTCCTAATGTGTTGTTCGTTATTGCTATAGTTTATATGGATACTGACAAATGCGACAAGCGTTAGCTAATACCTACCTCTCTAAACTCAGCTATGCTAGTCTTGCGATGTATTCTAATACTTCTTATTGTTGTCTCTCGAATGTATAACAATTTGTACTTATTTTTCTCAATTAATATTAATTTGCAGCACTTCTAATGTATGAGCTGTATATAAAATTGCAATTAGACGACTTTGTCAAATCATAACTTTTTGCGTGAGCAAATATATTTGTATGCAATACAGTGTGTCCCAAAATATTTAGGTACTCTTTAAACCAGGAACAGTCGACAAGACTGATTTTTGTGCAACATAGACTTTGGATCCGATCATGTGACCGGAGAGCGCGAGGTGAAAGAGATAAGTGTGTTTTTGAATTGTTTGTCCCATATTGCATAGCACGGTTTGCACGGCGCGCAGTGCATGGGGCTTCTCTTTCTACCGCTGCACTTGCAAATTGGCGGAAAAACGAAACTAGGCGTGTGTACATACATGGTGTAGAAGGATACAAAATGTATGTATGAGTAAAAATTTGTATACCTACATTTTTCGGGTAGTGAATTAAAAAACATGGAAATAATTTTATTTGCACAATATGTCCTAATTATTTTGGGACACAAGGTAATAATTTTCTGTACATATAACACATTATGTAGGTACTAATATTAATCTAAAGCAAATCATAATTTTTACAATGTGACTGAATATTTGGCTTAGAAAGAAAACATTATTAAATTACAAGTTCGTCGATTTATAATTATTATAATAATTTTTATATCTACCTGAGCTGTCTAGTCACTGGCGACTTTTACTTTACCATACTTCTACATAATCTAATGTTACGGTCACTCTAAATATCCGAATAACTAATTATTACAATAAATATCTATAAGTTAATTAAATGCGGGCTAATTATGCATATATTTACATTGTAATACATGCTCGAGGGCGAAAGTTGAAATAAATTTGTCAATGCGATTTTTTTGACAGAATCGTGAACCGTTCCGTTCAACTTTGCGGTATATTTCGATTTTTGCCCGCGACCACTACTGCACTGTACTGCATACTACTGCACATTACTGCACACTACTGCACATTACTGTACACTACTGCACATTACTGCACAGTACTGCACACTACTGCACAGTACTGCATAATGAAGTTCTCGCACTTCTTAGTTGAGTGAAGCTTAAATAGTTCACTAATATGGGTTTTATTTTTATAGGATTTAGAAATTTGGTTTCTGTGTGCAAACCACACAATGAGTATGAATTCAAATGCAATCACACTTGCATCTGTAAGTCTGAATAAACTATAGCTACCGATCCTGTATATTATTCCGTTATTCAAACGTAATTTTC
The DNA here is from genome assembly GCA_009867175.2 of Adela reaumurella. Taxonomy (NCBI): domain Eukaryota; kingdom Metazoa; phylum Arthropoda; class Insecta; order Lepidoptera; family Adelidae; genus Adela; species Adela reaumurella. The sequence goes on along the minus strand of WYDE02064351.1, from coordinate 5,048 downwards.
CGCAATGTTGTTTGAACTTAGTGTTTTTGGTGCCGCTAATTGTTGACCCCGAGGATGAAATATTTCGCTCGATACGATGCGTGAATTGTCACAGTGTGACAGTCTAACTGGTTAAATGTTAAAATATGACAAATCCGAGTGTAGTCTATGGAAAATAAATCTAACGTGATATTATAAACGCGAAAGTGTGTTTGATAGTTTGTCCTTCTTTCACGCAGCAACGGAGCAACAAATCGACGTAATTTTTTTAATAGAGATTAGTTATGGGCCGGAGAGTGCATAAAGATACTCTGATTTTCCCGCGACTTCGTCTGTGTATACTGTAATGCGGGCGAAGGCGAAGCAATGAATCAACATGTTTATTTGCATACACATAGTTTATGGGCCTGAGTGACATAGACTACTTTGTTTTGCCCGCGACTCGTCTGCGTATACTTTAATGCGGGCGAAGGCGGAGCAATGAATCAACATGTTTTTTTGCATGCACATAGTTTATGGGCCAGAGTGACATAGGCTACTTTGTTTTGCCCGCGACTCGTCTGCGTATACTTTAATGCGGGCGAAGGCGGAGCAATGAATCAACATGTTTATTTGCATGAACATAGTTTATGGGCCAGAGAGACATAGGCTACTTTGTTTTGCCCGCGACTCGCCTGCGTATACTTTAATGCGGGCGAAGGTGGGGCAATGAAACAACATGCTTATTTGCATGGAGATAGTTAATGGGTCGGAGAGTGACATAGACTACTTCGTTTTGCCCGCTAATTCGTCCGAGTGGACTTTCGTGCGGTCAAAGCCGCGGATAACAGATAGTAAATAATAAAAGACCGGAGGTAATCCCGGACGGACCTTCAACAGTTGTTCAGTCAAATGTCAGCAATCAGCGGCACAGAAAAACCCTTAGATCAATTAAAAAAAAAAAATTCTAACCAAAATTAACTCATCATTCTAGGATACCATCAATGTATAACCCGCAAGTCTTTAAACACTTTTGCTACAATCTATATACCTACTACGTACGTGCACACCTAGCTAAAATATAAGGCAATCTGTGCTCTGTATTATCTCACATTGCATGTCAAAAAACAACGACAGCGAAACTACAAACAAACCTTATCAAGACCATATCTTAAACCATATGTCTCACATAATCAGAAGTCTGAATAGGTAGAGCCTAAAAATACCACTGCATGCATCTTTCAGCGAAAGCATTGTAATATTACAGACATACCTTTTACTACTAGGACATTATGTATATTTAGTAATATTGCATATTATTATCTTGATTTGTATAGATATTGAAATATAAGCAATATTTCGGCTTTTGGCGTGCAATGCCGTGAGATCGACAAATTTGACAAAAAATGGCTTTTTGGGTGTCAAAATTTTGGTAAGTTTCTTGCGCACCTACTGGCAACATTCTGTCAATGGACAATCTGCGTTTCTAATCAATCAGAAGCAGTCCTTTTGACGTGCAATGCCGTGAGGTCAACAAATTGGACGAAAAAGACTTTTTGAAGTCAAAATTTTGGTAATTTTTTTCCGTACCTACTGGCAACATGCTGTCAATGGACGAGTTCTTCCTATAACCAATCAGACGCAGTTTTAACACCGCGCGACTGACTTCAAGGCAGACCGACCGTAGTAATACCGCGTAATCGTCCGTGCCGCCATATTGACGGCAACGAACACACAATTGTGTGTGTTCTCGCGTAGGCGAGTTAAAATACGTTGTTTTGCTAAAATATAGACTTTAACGCTTAAAAAATTAGATAAACAATCATTTTATGCAGAAATAAGTTATGTAAACTAGATTCATTCTTGAAATTTCCTATATTAGTTCCCTACGGCGTAGAAAACTTGTTAATCACGCGGTACAAACATTCAAAGTGTTTATTGGACATTTAAAAATAAAACTTTGTGGTAATACCGCGGATTTAATACAATGCATTAATTTTCAGTATTTCTAATATTGAAGCATAATAAAAACGCATATTATGCTCTATATAATTTTTCAAGTTACTATAATACAGCATATACATTGCCAATAATTAATAAGAAGTTATTAGTGTTTCCTGTAAAATCAACTTGTCTTGTCAACATTTTGAAAACTTCTGGCTCTTCTTGCGGCGAATTAATCGGATTGTTCCGACGTTTCGAACAGAGCATCCTGTTCATGGAGACGTCGTCGGAGAAATCCGATAAATTCGCCGCGAGAAGAGCCGGAAGTTTTCAAAATGTGGTTTAACGAACGCGGTAGTTGGAAAAGTATTGTCTTGTCAAGTCAATCTCGCGGTATTACACGCCAAACGACGATTTGTTAGGATTATCTGTTAGGTGTTAAGATAATCATTTTTCACGCAAATACACGGTACAATTTTCGTCAGCCAATAAATTGGCATACGTTAATTTTACAAAAACGCTACGGAACTTGACTGGCATTTTGACACTCTACATTAATCTATTAAATTATCTTCAAAATTCAACCAATTTAATATTTTAAAGTTTTTTTTATTTTTCATGTTTTCACCCCATCATGGTTAGCTCTCACCTCTTATGTCACACATCGTGAACCGTGATGCGAGCCTAAGTCACCTCAATATTTACGGAGTATGGGTGCCATGACAGGGTACTTCCCTTTCTCAGTCCGGCTACACTGAACTAGACGGAAAACACGTACTACTTACATAGCCGTGACCTAGCCAAATTGGGACATCTGTGATATTCTCATCCAAACAACAGCACGCGCGTGCGCGTGTGTGACTCACATGGACGCGCTTTAGCTCTACCTATTCGGACCACTAAACATAACACAGATCCTACTTAAAGCCAAACAGTGGGATTAAATAAATGCCGTTACGAATCTCAGAGACAAACGCAAAACACAGAAAACACAATTAACAGTAAAACAACCACACTTACGAGCAAATTTAAATGTCATGGAAGTTCACGAAGCTCCGTTAGGCAGACTAGAAAAAATTTGTGAAGATTCGCGAAAGTATCTTAAGACCTATAATAAAATAATAAATTACTAAAATTCATCTATAAAAAAGTGCCACAATATTTTGATCCTATGGTATGGCAAAATACTATTGTCCGGCCACCGAGACAATGCGTTCTAGACGTCTGTCAGCAGAGTTGCTAGATTTTTTCGGCTCAAGTCGCAGGATTCGGAGATTCAAGTAGCCCAATTTGTACTACATATTCCTTTGTAAAAGTATTAAACAAGTCGCAAAATTGACATTTCCAGTAGCAAAAAATATACGTCTCCACAAAAAATTTGTGCTGCGCAATCAGCTTCAGTAGCCTAATTTGCGACAAATCGTACAATATGGCAACGCTGTCAGTTTGACATTTGTAGTGATGGGCAAGATGTTACTTTGTGTAAATGAGCAAGTTTTTACTTGTTACTATCAACAAGTATTACTTTTTACCCATGGCGCAGTGCACTGATCCATTCACATCATGACAGGTGAAAGTCATTAGTGTTCGCGGACTACGCTGAACAGTTACTGCGAGTACAGGCGACCTGCTCGAGAGAGTATTTCGTGAGGTTGGGCACTACGAAGTCACCCGATCATTACTATCGCATTTACCCATCACTACAAAATAAATGTCAAACTGCCAGACGTCATGAACACATTCTCTCGGCGGCCGGACAATACATAAAAATACTCCAAAATTCGATAAACAAGTTCATTAACAGGGATCCGAATGGAACTATCCAGCAGATTTTTCCTAATATTTACTTTAAGGCGTTTAGAAACGGAACATTTAGCATTCCTACATGCCTTAAGACCATGTACCAGGCCAGAATATTTGCAGCGGGCAGTGTATTTGGAAAAACTCTAACTACAAAAAGTAGCGGTCTTAGTTAAGGCCGTGACAAACGCAGATTGCACTCATCTCAAGAAGACGAGTAAATAAAACTTTAAATAATTAATAATAAAAATCTCAAGGAGAATAATGAAAATTCAGAAAAGCTAATTTATCAGTACGTGATCTATATCTAATATGAGATGTATGTCAGTCTGTGCCATTCCGATTGAGCTATAATTTAGAAAGAATACGAAAATCGTAACATTTTGGATGTCGGATGTCGGATGTCGGATGTCGGAGTAGCACATACAACAACATACAACATCTCATATTACTATAGATCACCTACCGATAAATTCGCTTTTCTAAATCATTCATTATACTTCTTGAAATTTATGTTATTAATTGTTTAAAGTTTTATTTACGCGTCTTCTTGAGATGAGTACAATCTGCATTGGTCAGCATCTTAATTCAGGCAAAAAGCCTGGCAAAGTCAGATCACGAAAATTATTGCTATATTTTTAAAGTTGAAACATAACATATATCTTCCTCACATGTCATACAATACAAAGTTATGATAATACAAATAAATACCTAATACTTTTAATTTAAATAAACAAATAAAAGATTTTTTAATAAATTATTCATGGTGATATTGCGATTATTAAAATAAACAATTACGAATCAATAACGGTATTTACAAGTGCCACAAACTCATTTCAAATCATTCTCGCATTTGTGAATTTAAATAGGTGTTCTAATCGGACGGATGATGCATTTATTATGAAATTGAAAAAGTAAAATAGGGTATTCCACTCAAATTTATTTATGTTCATGAGCAAACAAATTACGTTGGCAGTATTTATACGAAATAAAACTTATTGAATCGTAAAATAAATACAAATAACTTTCTGAGATATTTACAATAAAAGTTTGAAGTGAAATTAATGTTGGCTAAAACTGCTGAGAAGGCCGCCGCGGTCACTTTTTTGAAACAAGTTGAATGGAATGGGAGGTGGTGGAAAAAAATAACATGATTTTGTTATGAAAATGATTACGCTGGTCGTGTTCCTTATTTGCCGTTGCGTTCAGAAATGGCAACACTTTAAAAAGTTTATTCGTTGGATACCAAAAGTGTCCAAAAGTAAAATTATATGAAAGTGTTGTAGTGTATAAAGGTTGACTGGAAGAGATTGCCTCCGGCAATAAGTCCGCCTCCTGCTAAGCAG
>WYDE02064240.1:0-12129 GCA_009867175.2 Adela reaumurella | reverse complement strand
TATTGTTTAAAGGTGGCAACGCTGTAATGTCAGTGAAACGTCATTTTAGTTCATCTTGGAAAAAAATAGACTTTAGATGATTTTTTGTTTCTTATAGCGTTACATTTTTACGGGCGTCAATCGACTAAAATCGTCACCAGCCCAGCCTATAATCGGTTACACAGTTTTGCGCGATGTGCGTGTGTTTGTGTGTGTAAACAAGCTTCGCTTCTGAATGGTGTCCCACGCATGACACTGTTAAGTTTTTTTTATGGAAATCGCGGAATGCGCCCGTGTTACCTACACTGCTGCTCCGGCTACACTGATATGGACGACAAACATGAACAATGTTTTCATACATGTGGGAGGGACTTAAATCATTACACCACATGCGGACAATCGGTTCTCTTAGTCTGTTTTATAGGTACCTACTACCATCGTCGATGCTCCGATGAACTGGCTTCCCTAATCCCTCCTGCCCGATTCATATCCGCCACAGGCGCCGGACTCGCTCGGACGGAACTCCATATGTTATTTACACTACACCCAACTTCTGAGGACGCATCGTATCTCGAAATCGTTCCTATGATTATGATGTACTTACGGCGAAAATATGGAAAGGTCTTCCGGTGAGTGTGTTCCCTACCACACTACCTAAGGATCTTCAAAAGGCGTGTTGGACAAAGACCTTTTCGTCCGCCTGTTAGCTGGCATGGCCCCTCTTTGAGCGTGGTTTCGTGAGGTGTGGTGATAACACCACACCTCACGGACACACGGACACGGATCGGACACAGCCAATAATGGCTGTGTAGGATCTTCTTTTGAAATTTTGGGCGCAGCCACCAATGCGGGTTTTTTATAAAAAAATATATTAAATAAATATAGACTTTTCTGCTTAGCAGGAGGCGGACTTATTGCCTGAGACAATATCTTCCAGTCAACCTTTATACACTACATATCGTTGGTGTATAGGTTTCCTCACTGTATTTTCCTTCACCGAGGTGCATCGTAATTTGTAAAATATGTATACGTACGTAATTAATATGTTCGTAGTAAGTAATTATAGGTTTTGACTTCAATTCGTCTGCGTCGATGCTGAGACTGTAGACGGGGGGGCGAAGGCATGCCGCCGGCATGGCGCGGGGGGCTGGAGGCGGGCGCTGCGAACTCGCGACTCGTCTGTGCACATCTTTGTTATTGATTTTGTTCCCGCGCATTCCCGCCCGACCCGAGTCCGTCTCCTCGGAGTCCCGACGACGCCCGCTACCCGCGCGCCGCAGTTCGCCTCGCTCCCGCCGCCCGCCCTACGCCAGTCCAGTCTGGTTTCCCCCCGCCTTGCCCCCCAGTTCACTCGCCTTAAGAACCAGCCAAATATTGCACTGAAAACAGCAGACGCCCAACACGCCTCCTCCGCTACCGCGGCGCTGCGCCCACGTGTTCTGTCTGACTGACTTGGTGGGAAATCAAATCATAGCGTCATTCATTTGCACAGTGCATGCACTACAGTAGGTACTTGAGGAAGGCTTTCATTTTTGTCAATATTTTATAATTAGTCATATATTTATTTTGGTCGCTGAATTTATATTACGTGACAAAATAATAAATAAGTAGGTATTTGTTCAATAACTTTTTTATCTGTATTATTATAAATTATAATGTAGGCTCTGACCCAAAGTCTTTATTCTGGCTGACTCGAACGCCTAAAGAAACTTTCTTATAACAAGTGGAAACCGAGATGAGAACGTAATGATCGGCGATCGATAACATTTACCCGTCCCGCCAGTGCCGGATTAAACTTCGTGGAGGCCCTGCCTGCTGCCGAAATCCTGTGGCCCCCTCTCGCAAATTACCTCTTAAATTTATTATTATTTTTTAACCAGAAGTCCGATTTTTTATTGAAATATTCGTGAGAAATAGTATGTCCAAAACATCAGGGCTGTTCGTATGGAAGGAAGAAAACTATCGCAAAGTAATTACATCATTTAATACTTTTTAAATTACCGCGGTCGCCGAACAATATTTTGAAAACTTCCGTTCTTCTCGCGGCGTCTTTATCGGATTGTCCGACGTTTCGAACAGAGCGTACGGTTCATGGTCACGGAGACTTCCCCTAGCTACGAGCTTAGCAAATGTACTGCAATCCGATAAAGTCGCCGCGAGAAGAGCCGGATGTTTTCAAAATGTAATTATGTACATCATTTGGCTAGCAAAGCGAGCCCAAATTTTTTTCATAATTGGAAAGAAGTAAGATAAAATCATCTAGGTGGCGGAGCCGCCTCGGTGCCTTTTGAAGAAGCCGGAAGAAGCAAACTACTGTAATGTATTCGCATCTTTGAGCGAGCGAAGCGAACCCGATTTTATTTTTTATGAAATACTGGGAGATAAGTAAGTCAAAATCATCAGAGTGGCGCCTTTGGAAGGAAGCAAACTATGCTCGTAGTCAAAAATCTTTGCTCGTAGTAATGTAATCGCATCATTGGGCGAGCGAAGCGAGCCGGGATTTTGTATTAATATTGAGGAGAAATTAAAATCATCGGGATAGTGGTGCCTTTAGAAGAAGAAAAACTATCGATACATCATTGGGAAAGCGAAGCAAGCCTGAAAGTTTTTATGAAATATTTTGTAGCTGTAAGTCAAAATCATTAAGGCGGCGACGCGGTGCCTTTCGAAGAAATCAAACTATACTGAGATTGCATCTCTTTTCAATGTCGTTCCTGTGTCCTACCGTCCTATGGCGAAAAATGGAACGGTCTTCAAGTGAGTGTGTTCCCTACCTCCTATAATCTGGGAATTCAAAAGGCGTATTAATAAATTGGACAGCGACCTTTTCGTCCGCCTTCTTTTAGCTGGCATGGCGCCTCTCTGAATTTGGTTTCGTGAGGAATGGTATTATTGCCTGTGTCTGATCTTCTTTTGAATTTTTGGACACAGCCACCCATGCCTGTTGTCTATATAAAAAAAATTATTATAATGTAATGACGTCATTGGGTGAGCGAAGCGTACGGGAAAGCGAACTTTTTTTTTATAATGTTAGGGCGAAAAGTAGGTAAGTAAGTCAAAATCATGTTAACGCCGCCGCCTGGCGGCGACGCACGGTGCCCTTCGAAGGAAGGAAATTACTGTAATGTAGTCAAGTCACATCATTGGGCGAGTGAAGCGAGCCTGAAATATTTAGATGCCACGGGGCGACGGGGCGCTTAGGCGCCAGCCTACTCCGCCTACCTATGTGGAAGATCTGAAACTTCGTTCCCCTCTGACAAGTCGTGCATGCATATACACTCTTCGACCCGAACAGTATGACGATTGTATGGACAGTATATATCTACCAATATATCTTCCCTATCCAACAATGTGTTCTTTTATTAATTTATAATACATAATTCAGATAATTTCTTTCTTTATCTTTAATTTCTTCATCTGAACGGGTTATACCCATGACTTCGCCAACATTAAAGTTCACGCGTACGAAGTCGCGGCCAAAATAAATAAGTAGGTATGTAGCTTATATGTGAATGAGACGTTGCTTTGTGCCAAATTTCATGATTCCAGGTCAACGGAGTAGCCTATAGCTTTTGATGATGTCATGCATGCGTGAGTGTGCGGTGCGGTGCGGTGCGAGTAACAAAATATGTGACGTAAAACACGAGTCTTTTGATTGGGTTCTCGTTCGTAAGTAAGACCATTGAAGGAAGACTTAATTTGTTAGACCTCCAAGGGAATTTAGTACTTATGTGATACTCCATTATATAAAATTACAACTTGACACTTCTACCCGTTACTGATTAAACAGGTCTTGCTTGACAGACGTACAGACAGACGGACGGACAAAAAAGTAATCCTACAAAGGTTCTGTTTACATTTCAGATTCGGAACCCTGAAAACCGCTAGATCTGGCGCCGAAATCGCAAAGCCGCGAGATACCAAACAAAGATACCTACCTACCTACCTAGTGAGTGAGCGGCGACTGGCAAAAACATTGATACGTATTTATTTATGCGAGGACATAATAAATAATAATCTTTACTGTGATAAGTAGGTATGCATTGCAGCTGTTCCGATGGCTTGGCTCTCACATTGTTTCAATAAGTTAAACTGATAAGTACAGGTACCTACCACTAATTTAGTTTCTGTAGTAAAGTAAAAGTGAAGTGAAAATATTGCTTACATCATGTTAGCAAATAATACACCTATGTACACTGTATAAAACAGCGTGCACACTCATTGGGTACACAAGTAGAAACAAATTGTGCATAGATACTTAGTTACTTAGTGCATGCAGAAAATAAATACTCGCGTGCGCCACACAAACTCAAAATACACGCCCGCCCGAGTCGACCGCTCCGCTCGGCTCTCGTCGTCGTCGGTCGGCGGGAGGCAGTGGAGGGTCTGATGAGGTGCGGAGGAGCGGGGCGGGCGGCAAAGCATACGTAGTAAACGCAGTGGGAGGGATAGAGAATGGGTGGGGGAAAGGAAACTTGGCGTGGTCGGAGGAGGAGAGGCAAGGGACAAACATCGTTCGTCCGCTTTGGCGGGGGACGGACGGAGGCGCACGCCGCGCGCGGGAATTTCAGTTCGCTGCACGACGTTTAGCGGTTTGGACGTGTCCGCGCTAGAAGAAATTCCAGTGAACTTAGAACGTCGAAAGTGCTTCGGAGATTTTGTAAACATTCTTCGATTCTACCGCGCTCCAGTAACGCACTCATCGAGTTTGGACGTTCTCTTTGGACAGTGATATCGAGATATCTGCTTCCGTTTGATGAACTCGAGTGCGGGAACGGATCGTGGCGAGTGTTAGAGACGCGATGAGCGCCAGCGCCCTCACCGTCAGGATCAAGCGGAGGTCTCGTGGCGGCGACACCCTAATCGAAGCCGCCAACAGGATTCTGCGAATTCTCGGAGTCAACACGACCAAGCGAGTGAAACAGCCAGCGCTAAAGTCCAAGGTACTGTTACCTACTTACTGTACATTGCCTAAACGACCGTGAGCGAGCGCAATGTTATGAAATTCCACACACGTCATGCATGTCAATTCGAAAAGTGTTTACCTACCTACCCACGTAGTCGAATGTTTTGTTTGCGAAGTAGTGGAATCGCGATGTAGAGGAATCGCGACTGTTGCGAAAAACAACACAGATTAAAATATTGTAGCCAAATTGTAACAAAATAAATTACATACCGTACCTCTTCTGTGCAATAATGTTATAGGTATATGGAAGAAACGTTAGATTGTGTTTTAGTAAATTTTTGGATCCTATTTATTTACTGTTTACTTTATATTTATTATTATTAATATAGTATATATTAACTTTGTATCGCTTACATACCCGATAGAGGGTCAAAAGGAGTCCAGTAAAACTTATTTCAGCTCTCGGTCGCATTTGTTTTCGGAGATACTTACCTATGATTTAAAAAAAAACATTACATTTCACTCGTTGGCTTATTTATTTATTAGGTCTATAATAAAAATCGATGTAATGAATCAATAACGTACCTGTGTACAATTTTACGAAATTGTAATTCCTACCTACATACATACCTATTGTAGTAATAGGAGCGGAATAAATGGGAATGTTTTGTTATTGTCATATATAAATATTAATTACCCATCACTCGCTCCGGTGACAACTTTCACGTGTCGCGTGAATGTGACGCTTGGCGGGACGCCGCACACCGAGCGAGTGAGGGTTTGTTTACATTCCCGCGCAATGCATCACATCACTTGAATTTCTCCTAGATAGAAGACAGTTTTAATTACGTTTGTTATTTTTTTATAGAACGAAAGTGTTTCTCAAACAATTCTCTCGACAATTCTATTAGGTGCCTACCTATTGTAACTACGTACCTACCTAGGTAATTCCAGGAAAACGAAACGCCAGATAAATAAGTAAACTTTATTGAATTAATTATCCTTTCCTGTTAGATCTAAACTCTGAAAATTCCCATGCGCCAGAATACCTCGCAGTCCTATTAAGAAATGAGGAAGTCGAAGAAACGTCATGACAAGCTATTAATACCTACCTATTGCCATAGATGAGAATATTGCAGGGCTTGCACTTGTAGCCAGTAGGAAAATAGCTTCATCATTCGTATGTAAGTCGCATCTCGCATGTAGGTACGTAGGTAGGTACCTACGTACCAATTATTACTATTAAATGGAATGCGGATCGTCAGCGGGCGGGCGAAGAGACTGTGTGAACGGGCACACAGAAAGAGCGGTCATTCACACAGGCAGGCAGGCCGCCGCAGGCCCACTCCACACTCCACTCCGCGCGCGCAGTCCCTCCGCGCGCTGCTCCGAGCCCGTGGCGTGCGTCTCTAAGCGTACTCGTAGATGTACCTAGTACAATTCTCATAGATAGTAGGTATAGTGATATAGACTGGAAGATTAAGACTGGATAATTATAGACTAAAACTGAACATCAACATGTAAATAATACCTATATTCAGACAGGTGGGTCAGGCAGGAGGAAGAGCGGGAAATTGGCATAGCACAACATTACCCATATTAGACTGGGAGGCAGTGAACAAAAAACACGTGAATTTGTTATGAAAATGATTACCCTGGTTGGGTTCCTTATTTTTCCTGCCGGCTGGCCGAATTATACTGGTATCCCGGACTCCCGATGGTCCGGATTATAGAGGGGCTCTACCTACTGTACGTACCCAACCCACCTACCTACATAATATATACCCTACGACCACCAACATTGCTCGTTCGTAGACCAATTCGCTCGCCTTCGCCTCTTTCCCGTCCGGTCTCACTAAATAGGTCAATAGAATACGTATGTAGTAGGTACGTACCTACCTACGAGTACCTTCCTAACTAATAAAATAACCGATTAGAACTTCGTTATCGGGAAATAGCATGGCGACACTGACCCAGTAATGGGTTCAATTTAATAAAATGAGTCAGGATTGTGTTCATCAAGCAGGTTCCAAAAATGCCCACGAGGTGCTTAAATACCAATTTGGAATTGTTAAACTCGTACCTACGTGAGAGTAGGTACCTACCTACACCGGTTAGATAACTAAAACCTAAATATAGGTAGGTATAATGTGGTGCAAGCTCCGCGCCGTCGAATTGGTCGAAGCGCACTCAAAGTCGCGTTTCCGGGACTTCGGTAATTTTTTCTTAATTTTTTTTTGGCTCGCCGCTTTCTGAATCTATGCCCTGGGCATAGATTCTGAACGCGGCGTGACGATGGGCGATGCGTTTTTATATTTATGGTTACATCATGTCGCCCGCAAAATTCCATCCATAAAAACGCATCGCCCATCGCCACGCCGCGTTCAGAATCAATGCCTTCATCGCCCATCGTCGCGCACATATTATTATCCGTTCAGAATTCGGGCCTCGGCCTAGGTATGTAGATTCAGAACGCGGCGCCTGTTCCAATGCTACGAGCGTGACGTTTTAATGCGTGGACTTTTGTCGGATGGCGAAAAAACTTGATAAATAAAAAAGGACCCATCATCGCAGCGCTCGGATATTAATTAATAAGCGGCGAGAACGAGACGAGTGAGGTACCTCCGACAAATTAGATTAATCGATAAAATTATCGGACAATACCACATGACTATTTAAAATTTTCGTGAACGTGGCAACGCTGCAAACGTCACTTTAGTCCATCTTCCAAAAGAAAGTAGACCGTATTTTATGTTTTTGCACAATAATTTCATTTGCAGTGGCCTTAAAATTGTATATTATTTCGTTTTCTTTGCAAGCAATGCAAAAGTAGGTATAAGCAATTTTCAATTCAAATAACGAAAATTATGTACTGTTTTTAATGGTTTTCATTAATAGAATTGACCCCCACAGTACCTACTTACCTTTGCTTAATGCTGTTGCGCGCTGTTTCAATACATACCTACTTTTTAGACGTACCTACTTGTCAAGTTACGGAATAATGTGGAAACTTACAAAACCCAATTGAGTGCTTTACGTATTAGGTGTTATTAATCGGTAAATAATCGTGTCAATAATCAGGTTTTACGGTTAAACGTAATCCGAAGAATAATTGTTGCATTCTTAGTTTTTATGTATGGACTTTTGTCGGCATGACTTCAAAACTTCATACATAAAACGTCACGCTTATCGTCTCGGCGCGTTCGGAATCTAGGCCCTGCCTGGCCCGCCCTCCGCGTACCGTGCATGCATGGCCCGTGCGTGGCGCATGGCGTGGCGGCCGGGGTTTGAACCCGAGCGAGACGAGACTAGAGTGCCGAACGAGCGAGCGAGACGCCACCACCGTTCCTCTGACACATAAACATGCATTTCTACGTGCACCACGGCACGCACACAGGCGCACCGTCCTTGCCGCGCGCGCCACAAGCCACGATTTCCATCCATCCACCCTCCCGCCGCCGCCGCCGCCCCCCGCGCTCCTTTCGAATGTGTAAACAAATCGTTTCCCGCGATTCGCTGTTCGCTCCGCTCACGGAGAATGGCTCCGCTAAACCACTCGCTCGAAAAAAAAAACGCTTAGTCAGTCAACGACATTTATTATAGGTATGTATCGTACCTACTGACTTTACTTAAAAGTAGGTATTTAATTGCTTTATTTATAGCATAGCTGTGTACACTATAACTATGCTATACCTATTTTATTATATTATTTTACCTACGTCTCCGTCGCGACTTCGCGACTAGGCACAACAAGCGAGTTTTTATTTATGTTTTAATACCTAGGTACATTTCCTATAAAATTTTAATAAAACAGGTAACTAAAGGCGCAAACATACTGTTCCTAATTAGTTGGCCAGGATGAATAATCTAGAATTTGTTTATTATAAAGGGCTACTTTGAATATTACAGGCTATACTCCATTCCACCAGTGTTGAGAGTGAAACCTGTGATGATTCACTCTCAACACTGGTGGAATGGAGTATAGTTAGTTTATGTTATGCAAAGTGTCTAATTTCTTTCCTCAAGTAAAAAGCTACTTGGAAAGCAACATTTTATTTTTTACTGATAATAAGGACAAAAATTAAAAAGCATTCATGTCATGACCTACAAAAATATGCACCGTTCTTAATTATGGCACCATCACTGTATATGCGTACACACAATATTATGTGGGTAGGCATATATTTTTGTATGTATAATTTTTGTATGTATGTTGGTGAATGGGTAAGTAATCTGAGTAAGATATTGTAAGGACGGTTGTAAATTATTATCAATAATTATTATATTTATTATTAGACTAAAACTGAACATCAACATCAGTAATATATAATATATTCAGACAGGTGAGTCAGGAGGAAGGGCGGGAAATTGGTATAGCATAACCCATATTAGACTGGGAGGCAGTGAACAAAAATACGTGATTTTGTTATGAAAATGATTACGCTGGTCGTGCTCTTTATTTTTTCGGCATCAAGAAGTTGTTCGCCGGGCAACTGGCAGCCGTTGCCTTCATAAATGACAACACTTTAAAAAGTTGAAAAATTCCAATCTCAAAAGCTGTTAGTGGGATCAGAAAAGTTTCCAAAAGTAAAATGGAGGCCTTGATACATGCATAAGGGTAAAATTTTTTAAAACATCGAAAAATGTTTGAGCTTCAGCCTGCCAGACGACTTTAAAAATGGCGTAAAAGTGTCGCTTAAGTCCTATTTAAACTTGAACAGTTCATTAGTACGGATCATTCTAAGTAACCAATCGCGATCGTAACCCCACACACAGTTTTGGGTTCTTCACAGGTCTTTACGCTATGGTTTTATGTAAGAAAATGTTTTCATTCTTCTCACCTCGCACAGGTAATAAATATCTACCTACCTTGTGGTAGGTATTTAGTTAAATGTCTCTATAACATATTATAGTAATCTATGCTATAACTTATAGTTTCGTGCTAGGAATAAGAGGCGCCCTGGCTCTATCGATAACTGGAGGCGCCAATGATCCGTTACAATGCAATTCCGAGAAGGACAAGGACCCTCTTCGGCTTCGGGTGGGGCGGCTTTGTTTGTGACGGACGGACGAGACGACGGTCTCGCGAACTATATACCTATAAGTAGACAAGACATTCTATTGTGCCTGCATTTTTTTGTATTTACGATATTTTCATATGGTCTGGTCAGTCAGTGCATTCTCCTATTTCCAGCTATTTGGGTCGACACGAACGGCGATACTCTTTTGAAATACGTAAATTGTTTTCTTGCTATTTGTCTGATATTTCGTAAAAGGTGCAAGCTCACGAATTCCATTAGCGAGCTGAGTTTTTTGCAGATAGATAACTACCTCGGTCAGTGCGGCGGCGCGGCGTAGTCACGAAAATCGCACATTCGCTCCATCCGCTTGTATGAATGATGCTGGGTACTTTCTCCGTCGTGCGCCTCCACTCCACAGTCCACGCTCCATCCCGCATCATACCATACCGCCCGCGTGGACACTGGGGTTAGGGTTGCCAGATGTGTTGAAACAATATTAATTTTTTTAACTGAAAAATTGGCGAGGCGTATGTCCAGCAGTGGACGGTTAAACGCTGATGATGATGAACTGAAAAAAATTACTGAATTACAAAAAAAATGTAAGTTAGTATGTACCTAACTAACTTTCTACTAAGTGGCGTCGAGTACTAAATTATCAGTTTATATCCTTTTTTATATACCTATCTAGCATTCGATGCTATTAACTTTAAAAAGTAGTAAGTAAGCTAAAATCTTTGAAGGGAATCAAACAACTGCAAATTTTATGGGGAATTTTCTTAATTTATACAGTGGATCTGCCCTCGGATCTGCCTTTGCTTGTCTGCTGTCTGCTCAAGCGACACATAGGCATTTCGCGAATTTTCATTAAAACCGGACAATCCTTTGTACAGTTTACCGAAATTTCAAGATAAGATGTCAGGACAGACAAAAAGAAAACCGGACTGTCCGGTTTGATCAAACCGGACATTTGGCAACCCTAACTGTGGTGCATTGCACGCTTCACGCGGCGACTGCGTGCGTCATGCGTGTGTGTGACTCTTGTTTACCGCTCGCGACACTGTATGTCGTCGCGTCGCGTCGTATCAATGGCCTAAATGGATGTTTTTCTCGGTGCGCGCTCAAAACATAGATAGGTGTGTAGGTTAGGTAATTCCCGGCACGTATGTTTGCCGGTCAGAAATGACATCAACCGGGCAACATCCATGCTGGGCATTATAGTAAGTGCACATAAAGTCTGTGTTTTTCGACGTTTCACTGGCATTACAGCGTTGCCACCAATAGTGATGCAGTAGACAAAAATATTCAAAAATATTATCGATTAATCTAATGAATGGAATAATCGATAATATTTTCAACAACACCTACATAACTACTTAAAATTTGTGTGAAAGTTTCAACGCTGCAAACGTCACTTTAGTCCGTCTTGGAAAAAAATATGCTGTAGAATTTGTAATGAAATGAATGAATGAGAAAATTATTAAGCCTTCATTCACCCTTGATCGATCCTTGACTCCTTGACATGAATGAGTGTGGAGACCCCACCGCGATTTCAACCAATTAAACATGTCCTAATGAATGACCATTGAGGTATGTATACCTAATCTATTGGTTAAAGTCGTCGATGTTGAGTTGTTGCCGGTAGACCCGCAGGGCTGTAGGTATAAATATGTATAATTTAATGAATGTGGTAGAAAGCATTCGGGGTGAAGGAACCGCTGATACCTGGCCGCCATTGTTTGGTAATGTACCCATTCACTAACCGGATAGTTACTTTCATTTGGTAGTAAGATTATAGTTGTTTATTTATTACGATGAATTAACTCGTCCTCGTTTCTTCAGGATTTGTGTCATCAATAATAATTCTTACCTACTTACCTGCTTACTGCGAAAGTAAGAGTCCTAACTGATACTGATAATATCCTGTAAGCCTTGTCGTGCGTTTTCTTACTAAAATCAAATGCTTGCAGATTCAAAATAAGAAAAAAATAAAAAGCGGTAAAAATATATTATAAAATAAGTTATACTTATGTATAATATTATAATATAACACAGATATGCTTACATATTTGTGACTTGTGATCTACAAAATAAAGCAAATTTTTTTTTATTTTATTAGCTATATACATGCATACATACATACATATCGCTCACGCTGAATCCCGACAGTCGGGGTAAGCAGAGCAATCGGTGTTGTGCTGCAAGAACTCCGGTACATTACAGCAC
>WYDE02064129.1:0-12129 GCA_009867175.2 Adela reaumurella | reverse complement strand
GCGAAGCTTTTTACAAAAGACAACTATGGACATACAATCTAACTATACACGAATGTTTCAGTCAAAGAGCTTTCTGTTACATGTGGGACGAAAGCATGTCTAATCGCGGAGCTAACCAAGTGGCATCGTGCCTTTACCACTTTATAACAAAACGCGTTCCAACGATGTGGCCTAATGTCACCAAATTAATTTTTTATTCCGATTCGTGTTCAGGTCAGAATAAAAATTCTGTTGTAGCCATAATGATGATGATAGCTGTGAAGGAAACGGGATTGCAATCCATCATACATAAGTTTCTAGTGCCTGGTCACACTAGAATGGAAGTCGACAGTGACCACTCTGGCATAGAAAAAAAAAAGAAAACAACTTCAATGAAACTGCACCATCCGCGAGACTGGTATCAACTAGTCAGAACAGCTGGAAAAGCGGGAAAGTACGTTGTAACTGAAATGACCGCGGACGACTTCTACGATTTTTCTGAGTATGGAAAACAAAATTTAACGATGAAGAAAGTAAACCTTTCAAATGAAAAATATGTATGGGCCGATGTGAAATGCCTCATGTATACAAATATTCTTCACGACGAGCCTATAATGTACCCCCAGTTCCTGTATAAAACTGACCGCAAAGAAGGCAACTTCAAGGTAATGAGTTATGCCAAGAGAGGTAAAATGTATCCTCTTGAAGACACAATCATAAGACAAGTTAAGCAATGCCCATCGCCTGTTCCCATCTCAGTAGAAAAAAAGAAGGATCTAATGTCGCTTCTAAAACACATAGATGTACAGGTTCACGACTTCTACAAAAATCTTCCAACTAAGTCTGATGTACGAGATGTTGATCCGGACATTGAAGCATTAGAAAGTGATTAAGTGGCAAGAAGTGAAGTAGTGTCATGAAAATGTAATGAAGACTAATTTTGCATCTATATTGTAATTGATTTGTGTTATTTTTTGGCTAATACGTACTACTGCCTATTTAATTTTATGTTTGTGAAGTTCCTGATAGATGGGAACACGAGAATTGATTTAATTATAATTTTTCTTTGGATTCAAATGTAACCACAAGTCTTTGCCCCTGTTTGCGGCAATACTTAATTTTTTTAAATTCATTATAATTATAAATTTGGTACGATTAAATTTATAACACTTCCTCACATTGTTTTATTTGCGTCGTATGAAATTTCACAAATTTAAATAAAATTAATAATATATATTATTCTAAAAGTTGTATTGGTATACACGAATACAATGAGAGTTACAATTGAAATTATACCGTTTTACACATTCTGTACTTACACATATTTATGATATTTTACTGAAATTTTGATATAATTGAAAAAAAGACTCGATCTATCGAACGAATGAAATTGAAAAATAATCTGCAAAAAAAATTGCTCAATCTTTGTTTTGGTGCTTTATTAAAATCAGCCAGTGTACAGAACTACGACTAGTTGTATTTCAATCTGAAACATAGTGCACGACAGAGATGTTTATTGTGAATTCTGATATAATTGTAATTATATCTTCATTCACAACCAATTCGAAAGTCCTCGCAATTTACACGACATGTTTTTCGTAATTTTCTCGAAAAATATTAACTATAATAAAATATTAATTATATATAACTTTGAGCTTTAGGTACTGTAACTCATTCGACATAGCTTTTACACTCCACCGTGAACTGTATCGTTGTGAGATTTTTTTAAACACTAAAATTGGTCTACTGTGAAAACGACTTTTTCGAGTTGTACTCGTTTTCACAGGAGCCACAGATATATAAATGAATATTCATAATAGATTTAAACAATACCTATGTACCTAATGAATAATATAAGTATATACTGTCGACAAATTTCATTTCTGTGGACCTCGTCAAAATAAATTATTCTTTAGAATGTGCGCTTGCAACGCGAAAGTTTAAATTTGACAAGGTTCCTCGGACGTCAGAAATGAGACATGCCTTGTGTACACTCCTATTATCTAAAAGCTTTACACCGAAAATACAGACAAATACGAGACCTCTTTCTGTCATCTTGACGCCGAGTCGCCGACCATGTAGAGAAAAGGGGACATCGAAATTTTGTCTCTTTCCAGTGCAAAGGTTTGAAAATACACGAGTGTACCTATGTGTGTAGAATGTTTAAACCACACCCTGAGAATTATTGGCTGAGCGAAGCGAAGACTAGTTCTCGACTAGGGTCAATAAACTTTTGATGTCTGTCTCTTTATCTGTTTGTCCGCACAAATACTCCTTAACGGTTTGACCGATCGAGCGATCCGGTGTACATTTTGTAAGTTCATTTTATGTGTCAATAGTTCGTACACACCAACTTTAAACTTCATAGAAGAACTGGCAGGAAAATTCGATGCAATTTTTTTCAACGTCCATCGCGACTATTGCGAAGCCTGTTACGACGACAAGCCTGGCGTACGCCTACCTTGTTAGATTACACTATTCGTTTCGGTTACATGAGCTTTCTTGTTTCTAATGTTCCATTATTTTATTTACAGGTAAGTTCTTCATTGCAGTGACTACGTGTAGTGAGTGTAAAACATTACTTACCTACCTAGGTATGTACACTACACCCTGACGCTCCGTCTGGATCAGATGGGGTCACTGGCCGGGCCGTGGGTACGCAGCGAGAGACAACGGAATATGTCGCCAAAGTATTTTTTTCTAGTTCTGTTTTACAATCACGAACCGATCCATCGATGTGCTTAAAAGAGATAAAATTTGTATGTGTGAATGCGGAATCAACTCATGCGGAATCAACTCATGCGGAGATCTTCTTTAGTTCGCCTAACGTCCTTAAGGAGTACGGTCAACAAGAATTTGTTGAGTCGGCGTGGTGAACGACAAAGCGCTGCTTCCAGCTCCGTCGATGCAGCGAGCACGACTGGAGTCAAACACGCACAGACTGTAAAATAAAAAAATACTTATATAAAGGCTAACACTACGAAATTAAGCCGAATATGTCTTGTATCTATATAGGTATGTACTTCCAGCGTATCGGCCGGCATAGATTACTAATATGCCTCGGTGTGTGCACGAACTAATTCATTTAAAAATAATATTGTTTGCGAAATTTGCGAATAAATCATTTAACACATCCCTTTCTCGCTATAATTATAGCGTAGTGATATAATAGTGATACAGTAGTAATATAGTAGTGATATAATAGTGATATAGTAGTAATATAGTAGTGACTTTTGCCATGAAATTTAATTAGCTGTGGATATAATGACACGACAAGCGTTTCGTCCAGGAGGTGGTGAGGACTCTTCAAGCTCAGGTTTTAAAGTTTTAAACATCGGGAACCCTCTCTAAGCATTTATTGGATCTTTAGGTCCTTCGGGAACTAAATTCTGGCACTATATTGTGAAAATAGCTCCAAGATCGAGGTGAATATGAAAGTTTGAGAACCTCTTACTGGCGTCGTAGGTGAATAAAAAGGCGGCATGACCACACATCAAAGGACTGACGCATCAATGCGGAGTATATTAATAATCTTTGGTATGATATGAGTCAAAATCATAATTATAGTCGGGGGTTAACAGCAATTTAATCAAACATTTCGTCACAAAATGCATATAACCTAAAGCCCAGTTAATCGGTGAATGAGCACAAGAGAGTCGTATTCTGCTCTCTCAAGCACGAAATCAGGTGACGTAGGTATTGCAGGAAATTTCAGTGGTTAAGTAGGTCACCTAGGTATGTAGCCAGCATCACACACTTCAGGATTACAGCAGGGCTGAGTTCAGTAAGACCATATTAGCCGTTATTCTATGCGTCTCGCTTTTAAAACACGTATATAAGAATAAGACAGTTACTCGTAATAAGAAAAATTAATCATTCAAGACTTAACGCAGCCAGCCCTCTAGGAGACTCTTCTGTTGCGACGAGAAACAATCTTTAATTAAAAAAAATAAAAATAAAATCATGATACCTAACTACGTAACTAAAACGCTTCAGTCGGGCTACATGTCTTATCCTATCCTTTTACACGCACGACTGCACCAATTTAGTTTCGTAGTCGGGGTCTCATAATTTTATTATTTAGTTATTTTTACTTCTAAACCATAAGTGTGGTATATTTTTGAAATCGTCTTTAAGCTCAATCTTCAAGCTCTTTACAATGAAGCCCACTCGATGGGGGTTTAAGGAAAAATAATAAAAGTTCATAAGATAGTTATTAATCAATATGGCTTCATATGTCCGCCAAATTTAATAAAAAGTTTGTACCCTATGACACTACCAGAATTAAGACGAATCCAACGACACCTCAAATGTTCAAATCGGTCCAGGCGTTTAGGCCTCTAGGTGGCGTCGTCATAGGTTCAGGCGTCTAGGTGGTAGCATACACTCCTCTCTTACCTACAAACATACATTTATTCATACATACACACAGGCGAAATTTGTTTTTGTACAAACGTCATTCCTATGTCAATAATTAAAATTTATATTCTTTGGTGTCATACATAACACTTTTAGTAGATTAATAAGAAATTGAATCGAATATGTAGGTGTTTACTGTTATTATACTTACCTACATTTGTATTGTAGACCAGATGGAAGTGATCGTGTAATGAAATGATAGTGATACAGTGATACATTGTGAAGTCTACTCGTTTTAAAGTCGATCTAGAATTTCTCTAGACCGGACATAAAGAGAGCTTTATTGTAAAAGAAAAATATTGGTAGGTAAGAGTAAAATTGTATTGTGTATTGTACATGCGCGCCGGTAACGGGTGCTGCGAACTTTCCGTATCCGTAAAAGGTTACTTATTTGTTAATGGTATTTTCGCATACAGGCGGCTCCGTTCAACCCTTCCTTCCACGTTCGTTTCATAGATTTGTTTGGCCTTTCTCTCACCATACATTTTTAACATGTGTACAAACCATGTAATGTACCTTTTCTATCCTTATCGCTACGTTTTCTTTCAGTCCCCATTTTTCTTTTCACCCTTTATTTCAAAGATAAACCACATATTTTTTCTCATTAACCCCATTTCACTGCATCTATTCTACTTTCATGTCTCTTCTGCCATAACCAAGATTACTAACTTACATATGTAAGCGTAGAAACCAGAACGGTGCTGTGAATAGACATTCGTACACTGAAACTAATCACCCGAGTTTCCAAGATATTATTCAAAGCCTCTTCCTCATTAAACTTGGAATGTATAATTGAATAAAATGTAATATTCTTTATAGTTATGTATGACCAGAGGTCGTATATTCGGATGCATATTTACCTTAAGTTGAGGTGTTGGATTTTATGGAATGCACTTTTGCATCGAACTAATTATTTATTTTATTTTTTCAAATAAACCACTCTTACATCGTAAATACTCGTACACACTGTCTTGCATTGATAGTTAAAAATTAACTTTAAATAAATATGCATCTGAACACTTAAACAATACCAAAATCCCGGGATATCTTCTTGAATTATTTATTAATTTAATAATTGTACCGTGTCGGACCGGTACTTAAAAGAATGATCCCACTGCATCTCTTCCCACGCATGTCGTAAAAGGCGACTAAGGGATAAGGGACTAAGGGATTGATAATAAGAGTACGTTTTTCTTTGCCTATGTACTCTTCTCGAAGAGTGCTTACTCTGAGACTCGTCCCACTTTACCACAAAGAAAGTGCTGGCTGAGCGAGCACAACTTTGGCGCATTATGCGCTAACATACTTCCTAACATAATCATAAAATGTAAGTAAACAGCAGAAACATGATGTAGGCCAAGAATTATGAAAAGCAGCCGGCAACCAGCCAAGTTCAGCCAACGCGCTCGCCTGCAACGTCGTCAGTCTGCGAAACACTTCCAATGTGCTACCTAAAAATATTTGTTTTTATCTGTCTTAGAAATAGGCAACAAACAAAATTTATTAGAAACTCTCTTTTTACCCGCGGCTTCGCCAGCGGTAAATCACGCCTCTCTTTACTGCCGCGGCTTGAGAAAGCCCTATGTTATAAAGTTAAAAATTAATACGTTTGTTTGCAGCAAGCATAATATCTGTAAAACCCAACACGCTGTAGTGGGGATGCCCCAGTTCACCGCGGGGTCAGTTCAACACCTTTCTATGGATGCCAAATTACTACGTACCTAATTATTTAAGTAGCTAAGTACATTAATAATATTGTACACGCGATACGCTTTCATATCAAGAATTTTGATTATAATGTGAATGTAGCTTATGTAAAATTAAACGTTTCTGCTTTGTAGAAGGTGGACTTATAACCACGGAAAACTTCTTCCAGCCAACCTGTACACTCTAAAATACTTTCCTATTGCAAGTATAACTATAGGTATAGTCACGTTTTTTCCTTCACCAGGTTGTTGGGTTTTACATAATTTAAAAAGAACTTTGCAGGTGTACCTATCCTTGAAAAATGTTGTGGCGTACCAGATAGATTGAAGCTCATGACCTCATGTACGTGATGCCCACTCTATTGTGATTTTTCAAAGGAGGCCATGGTAAACATTTTCTTTCTAAAATCGCAAAAAACACAAGCCCACATGTGAGCCGTAAAACCAACAGTTGGAAAAACGGAAAACTGAAAAAATGTTCGCGTTTCAGCGGCGGCAAATCAGAGATCGTGTCGCAAAACGAACATTCCGGCCTAGTTGATACATTGAAATATGCGAAGTGGACTGCGTTGGTCGATGGGAGTACCAAAGGAAGCTCGTTCTCTCTCGCACTACTTCGACATTACGCCTGAACTTTCACGGACATCTTCAAAAACATTAAAAAAATATAATTCTTAATTTACAGGGGACTGCACCGGATTTAAAATCTTGACCAATTAAATTGTAGTGAATGCGAATGCTAAAAAATTATTTGAGAACATGCAAATCGTAAGGGCATTTCCATTTCATTAAGCAGTAATTCAGTTTCAATTCGGAAAACTGAATATCGTCCTAAAGTCTATACTGCTGCAAAATCTTAAGACCAGGATATTCGACCAGTGCGTACTCCCGGTCATGACGTACGGATGTGAACGTGGGCGCTAACGGCCGGCATAGCCCAAAGCTCCGTATCGCCCAGCGAGCCATGGAGCGAGACATGCTGGGAAAATCGCTACGAGATAAGGTGCGAAATGAAGAAATTCGTCGACGCGCCAAAGTAGTAGATATTGTACACCGAATTGTGTACAATATCTACTACGTGAGCTTTGCGAATATTGCAAAGCTCAAGTGGCAGTGGGCTGGACACGTAAGCCGCAGGGATGACGGCTGTTGGAGCACGCGCGTCCTACACTGGCGACCTCGGACAGGTAAGCGAAGTGTGAGAAGACCACCCGCTAGGTGGGATTGTTCGTGCTACCGAGTGCCGGGAGGGTTGGAAACAAATTGGCGTATGTCCAGCAGACGACGGTTAAATACTGATGATGAAGCAGGAATCGCTCCGGGAAAAGCAAATCCGTGCAGCAAGTAACTCCATGTAGCAATTCTATCGAACAACCATACCTTTACCTACGCTATCCCTGACAATTAACTGTACCTACGCCTCTGGCCGAAACGTCGAGCTGACAGTGTGCGTGCGCTAACTAAGCGGGGTAAGCCATCCTGTATACACATGTCGGACTAACAAGGTCGCCATCGCCATCGCCATGGCAGCGTAGATGCAAATAAGCCTCCTCAATCAGCAATGTAAGCCGATGCGACGGAGTTTGCTGTTTAACAGATATTACGTAATTGGCCAGCGAGTACACACGATAGGTCGCTACGATACGTCGTTCAGTGTTTTGTCGACTATTATTTTAAATTATTTTTCCAATCCCTATTGGATTGGACAATCTTTGTTGTTAAGGGGAGGATAGAATCTGATTTATGTCACCTCTAGAAGGCACGTAAATAAAACTATTTCAAGAAGTATGTGCGTGATCTAGCTGACATTTTAGCCGATGTATGTCAATCTGTGCCTTCCGATTGAGGTATAATTACAATTCTAATACGAAAATTGTAATGTTTTAGAGATAAAATAAATGGGAGAGGAACTTTGTAATTTTTTGTCTGTTCTTGCGACACATTGAGATGTCGCCGAATACATTCCAAGAGTCATATTTAATGCATCGGTCTATAACTAATGAAAAAGATGTAGCGTTTTGAAATAAAGATTAAAGTTGGTTTTAGTAAACTGCTATTGATTATACGAATACACAATTTATCACGATTAGTGTTCTGGCCACTGCCGGGCAAGGGCACTGCCCCTGTCCCGGTCAGTCATTTGAGTGGAGTCATCTCATACACCCTACGTGCGGGTTCAAATTTCAAAGTGTTTCATAGCTTATGCCATCAATACAGAATTGGCAATTTTAAGTATTGCTAAATTATGGTTTACAAAAAAAAAAACATAAATCAAATTAATCTTAATACTAAGAATATTATAATATATTTCACTCTAATTATAATTAATCACACATAATTATAAATCTTAAATCCGGGATGTTGTGTATCAAAGCTGCGCCTGAAGAGTCCTCACAACCTCCTGGACGAAACGCTTGTCGTGTCTTCATATCCTTTGAACAGCCGGATGCGTGCTGGCATTAAGTCAAAATACAGCCTGCAAAGTGTATTTAGTATGCAATGATTTTATGTCGTATTATTTGACATAGAACTCATAAACTACTTCAGTAAAGATTTAGAATATATTCACGAAAATAGGTTTAGTCTAATGAGTTTATGTTTGGTCATCGCAATGTATGACATATCTACCAATATTATATTTCTGAAATCTACGTACCCTACTTCAAAAAATCTGTTTTTCTGTTGCTCGAACTTTTTCCTCTAACGGTATAAATACCTAATAATTTTGTATTTTATATATTTTTTAAGTAATTGCATGACAGTTTTACGTATACCATTTAAATATCAGATTAGTCGCTTCAGTATTTCTCGAGTTATTCGGAATTCGGACGGACAGACAGACGGAAATGCTTCGCTAATAGGGTTTCGGTTTTTGTAAACGAAACTCTAAAAGGGTCGGGGCGCAGCGTATGATACTGAGCCGAGAATCTTCTAGCATCGCTGATTATAAGCCCTTATTAAGCCGAATATCATGTAGCCACTGGGTATTTACGGTGACGCTTGGTCGCTTCGTTCGGTGGACGGTGATGTCACGAATTGGCTGGGGAGGGCTTTAGACTTTGATACAGGGATTAGTTTCGGAATAAAAATGCAGCTACGGGGCCTCGATTAGCTTAAACTATCACTGCAGGCCTGAGGGACTTTGTGGGTCCAATATAATTGAATAGTAGATGTCTGGCTGCTATGGCGATTCAGGGTACTTCTGCACGTATAAAAAATAAACATGTAAAGGAAGAAGAAGATCTAACATGTCCCTTTATTTCAACTGCACTATCTTCGGTCATTTTCCACGTACACACTTTCAGTCTAGTGTCTGAAGATTACTCAAATTTCAAGAACAATGTAGTAGAACATAATTATAAAGAGAAAAAAATTACCTCAAAAAAATTTATATTTATTTTTGACTTATCACATTAAATTTTTACGGTCTGAGGTTACGGCCATTTGTAATTTTTAAGTTAACACTAGAATTTATCATGCAACAAATTCATAGTGGGAATCGGTAAACTTTTGCGTAAGTAATAAGTCCACGGTCGTAAGGACTACTACCAGTTATCGCAGAGCCGAGGCCGAGGCGTTGCTCACACGCTCCTTCCGATGTACACTAGTCCTACGGAACAAGATGCACCATATAACAGGCCTCTTCGCGCAATCGTACCGTAGTGAATGGCATAATACTACTCATAATACTCTGATCGTAGTAGAGCATAAGTAGATCAAAAGTAGACCAAAAGTCGCCCAGACAATAAAAACTACATTTTCAGAAGCTAGTTTCGCGGATCTCCCCCGAAAGGCCTAATACTTTAATTTATTTTGAGAGATACGGACAATAAATTTAAAAAGTGAAATGATTCGAAAGACGAGTAATGCAATAAAATTTTTCACGAAAGAAGTGTGTCTTTACTATTAAAGTTTTAGGATATTTTCGAATCCCTAAGTTTTAGGGTTAATTTTTCTCATACAAGTTCAATGAAACTATTAACTTTATTTTGTATCAGAATGTACTTATTACATACATACATACATATCACTCACGCTTTAATCCCGACAATCGGGATAAGCAGAGCAACCGGTGTTGTGCTGCAAGAACTCCGGTAAATTACAGCACAACACCGACCACCACATCTCGCAAGGCTTTCGGACAAGATATCAAGCGGCATGTAAGGCACGAAGACCCACCTACTGCTTGACTTGGTAGAAGTACCGTGCCAAGGTGAGAGGTGGCGAGCCTGTCGCCCTTTACGCACGGCATCTTGTCCTTATCCCTTAGTCGCGTTTTACGGTATGCATGGTAAGAGATGCAGTGGGGTCATTCTTTTAAGTACCGGCCCACACGGTACAACTGTATGAAATTAAGTGGAGAAAATGTTCCTTATTCGATTGCGTTTTCTTTAAATTAATAACGCCCGAGCTTATTTAAGAGCCCAGTAAAAATATTTGTATTTAAATGTAATAAAATGGCATCTTACTAATTTAGTTTAACGCTGAAATAGACTAATTTAATCTTGTTTTAAGCATTTGTTACTATTTTATCGTAAAACTGAACTAGTTACTTACTATTTTATTACTTAACTCAAAAAATAGGGCAATAATCTATCTTTTCGGCGATTTAGATAATACATTTTGGTCGAGATATTTTTTAAATATTGAAAAACCGTGCGTGCATAAGCCCGTCTTCTTTGCAAAGCAGCGCTGTGGTAGAGAACTCCCTTCGCGTAGTCGGGTAAAAATAGTTGATGTTGTGAAGTAAAATCAACTATTTTACCCGACTCTTCTATAATATGCAGGTACATTTACCTTATAAGTCTATAGTTAGGTGTGAGTACTAATCTAACAGTTAATATAACTGTTATAACTTATATACTTATATATATAAATAACTTTATTTTCCCTGAATAGTCAGAGCATTAAATTACATTTATTAGATAGAACCTAAAAATAGACAGTTTGTAAACACTTACGGATTATCCGGTGTGAATTGGCTCGACTAAGTCGACCCGGGTTTCGCCCGACGCGACTCGGGCATCTTCAGGACGCGTGACGGTCCCGGAAACCGTCACGTTTTACAAACTATGTATAACACCGGTGAAAACCTAAGAACAGTGCTAAGAATATACGATTAATCTGGCGTTATAATAGATAACCCGTCAGATATTTCAAGGAGTACTTTACTCTTATTGATGAAAGCACTCGAATCATCACACAATAAATAGACCACTAGATTTACGCGTAGACGGGTAAAAATAATTCATGTTGTGAACTAAAATCACCTGTTTTACCCTACTCTTCTATAATATGTAGGTAAATTTACCTTATAAGTCTATAGTTAGGTATGAGTACCTACTACTCTAAGTGGTAATAATTTTTTTTTTAATAAAATTAGGACATGAAAAAGTTAATAATATACTATGTTACTTAAATTAACAGTAATCGTTATAAAAACAACTTTTTTTTCTTGAATATTCAGAGCATTAAATTACATTTATTAGATAGAACCTAAGAATAGACGTTTAATCTGGCGTGGTGATAGATAACCCGTCAGATATATCAAGGAGTACTTTACTGGTATTGATGAAAGCACTCGAATCATCGCTTATACAATAAATAGACCCACTAGATACTTGATGTAATATTTGACTTAGCTCAGCATTGTGACATGGAAGTATCACGATGCAAACAAGACCGCACTCATTTATCAAGACAAGTACTGAGTATCTAATTCTGAAGACGGTTTGAACAAAGAAAACCATTCAGACACACTTGTGGCTTGTGTAATAATGGAGGCTTATGGAAATTCACTATGAAATGTCAACTTTACTGATCTGTATTTATTATGTACGTATTATTTATATACCCCGTGTGGGGCCGGTACTTAAAAGAATGACCCCACTGCATATCTTCCAATGCATGTCGTAAAAGGCGACTAAGGGATAATGACAAGATGCCGAGCTAAAGGTCGACAGGCTCGCCACCTCTCACCTTGGCACGGTACTTCTACCCATTCATGCAGTAGGTGGGTCTTCGT
>WYDE02064020.1:0-12130 GCA_009867175.2 Adela reaumurella | reverse complement strand
GAATAGGCACCTGTCAGGCCGGTATGGCATTCGCAACCCCCCCATACAACCTAATGTCGCGTCGTTAGTCACCTTCGCGCCATATTTCGCGCTTTCAATATAAAAAAATGTCATAATTCCCTTAGAGAGCGCCCAAAAACAGCGCCGCTACCTTATCCCAAGAAAGTCAAATTAGCTCGAATCAGATGACCCAGGATGATGCGCGAACACGACAAAAATCAACTATTTCTACAATGCTTGATTAATGTACATAGTTCCAATGGATGTGGACGATCCACAGGAATAAGAAAATATAAATATTACCGATGCTGACACCAATAACGCGGGTATATGGTCCACTCCATGTCGACAAGTTTGCGCCCCCAAATAATCATAAAATATAACATATGTTCTAGACAAGGATGCACCTCAGACCGTGCAGCGGTCCGAAACACGATTAACGTTACCTACTTTTCTCGATAGAATTCACAAACATACATAGTGTAACGCCTGTTTCCCAGTGGGGTACGCAGAGACGACGGATCTCCACGTGCCAAGAACTTGACTCACCTCTGACGCTTCTTGCACTCCCATAATATTCTTCATACACGCTCGTCGGCTACGGGTACTGCGCACTTGCACCTTTTGGGGAACCTGCTCGATCTGTTCTAGGTACGTGCGTCTAGGGGACCCTTCCCGACTCTTCGACTCACACAATTCACAAACATAACCCCGAAAACCGTTTAAACCGTATATTACTCAGTAATTAGACGAATAACAATGATTCATTTTTAGTGTACGTGTAAACTTATTCCTCATAAAATAGTAGTTTAACTTTAGCCCGCAGTACTTAATTTATTTAATAAAATAATATAAACAGTATTGCGCGCCAAGATAGAACACGTTACATTATTAATATTTGATCAGAAATTTTATCACAACAAATTTTCACGCCGAAAAATCTAATTGTGTGCTAAAACTACTTCATTTGAATTAAACGATTTCTTGGAGCATATCCAAATGTGTACTGTACACAACTTGGAGTCCGCTGTTGTGCCCAAATAAGCAAGCGAATTATCTATGTAAATATATTTGTAGCGTCGAAATATGCAATTACTTCGATATAGAATAAAATCCAATTAATTGAATTTATGATTATCCTATTATGTTTTGATACATCGCCACCCTTCACCTTGCTCTCTGCGTAGACAATAATTTGTGCTCTTTTCGGTATTATTTACTAAACCGGTATTCCCATTGGCTTCCTTCACATCTACCGGTCATAAATTAATTTTAATGTAAATAACTATTTTTATAAAACGATCAATAAAATATAATTGGCGTTGATAAAAAATTAGGAATTTTTCAACATTAATATATGGCTCTCTTGACATTACGATTTAATTAAAGCGATCAGATTGTAAAGTGAGCAGTCTGCAGCTGCTGCTATCTTGAATTAGATTTTAATTATTTTCTAAGTGGATACGTATAATGTGCATATTCGTTTCTAACCCGTAGACCCTCGGAGTTCTCAAATGTTTTAACCGGGCGGCGACGGCACCCTTGATCCGTGCAGGAAATTGTGCAGCTCCAGCTTCACAGAATTTTTCGAAATTATTAACAGACACTTGTAATTTTTCGAGTTCCGTCGTACTCTTTTTTGACATGCCATGTATTTTTTTCCCATGAAGTCTTATTTAATCCAATTCATTCGGAATATTTTACTATCTTCCTTGCTTACTGATATTTATCTTTGGTTATTCAAATATAATTGTCAAATAAGCAGACTTTAATTTCCCAACGACAACTTGCCTCCCTCCCTTAACAGGATCCATCAATGAATCGAATTGGACTTTCAGTGCACTTTAAGTGAATCCGATTCCTTCCCTTTACTTGAATCCCTTGAATTCTAATACAACGGATTATAAAACGCTTGCTATTCCACAAGGGATCAACCCTTGAGATATTAAGGTGGTGGCATACTATACCGGTTGGTCACCGTGGAAGTGTATGACTAAGTCCTCTCATATCATGTAAATGTGAGGCGGGTACTCAGCAGTGGGGCGAATAAAATGGATGCAATGGAGGTGGATACTACACTAAATAAAAAATGTAAACCACGGTGTTGCTATTGATAGCCAGAAGTTATTTCTGGGAATGAAAGACTTTTTCAGTTTCGTTCCAATTTTCGTGGCACCCCAGGTGTAAGTATCCAGAATCACTGGCTAACCTAACTAAATGTGTGCCTTTATTTGAGAACATGTACAATGTACATTTATCATACATGAAAAACAAATACTGTTTATCAGAGTATTAAGACTTTAATTTAACACGGGCGGATCAGCGGGCACATCTAGTTACTACCTATCACATAAACAAAGCTAGTAAACAACGAGATGTGAAAAAATAAGGCGACTGCACGCGGCGCTGACTGTCAACATATCATTACACAAATACATTTTCATATTTTCTTATATCCTAAGCGATAAGGTCTACTATTACAATTCGTACAGAATTCATTCGATGACGCTGTCTCCGACATTAATCAGAAAAGGAGAGAATTTATTTTACGACTAGAAGGTAACAGCGGCGGCCATCGGGCCGACGACATGACCGTGCGCCGCCGGGCCGGGCTGGGCCGGGCAGAGCCGGGCCGACTTCGGTACGATATCGGCGCGCTCGGCATTGTCGGAGATGATGATCAGATAACGCATTCTAACTAGACACATTGTCCAACCGTCTACACAATCGTTAATGTATCGGAGAATCCTAATGTTCATTTGTAATGCCAGTCAAAGACTAAATCTTCTAACTTCGATATAATAATATAGTATAGTTAGACCTTGTAACGCATCGAGCGTACTGGGAACACTTGGCGACGGGGCTCCAAGAAATCTACATGAGATTTTCTTTTTATAGGTTACTAGCTGACCCGTTAGACGTTGTCTGTCCAAATTTCCACGACAATCAGCAGTAAAATCTGACAAATATCTGTAATACAACGTAAGCTAATTTAAATTGGTAAAACAGTCCACTCGTGCAATAGATGGAGCTACTAGAAGGCATTATTACCATAAATATTAAAAAAGTAAGTGTTATATAACCCGGTTACGCTAAAATTCTTAAACAAGGTGAAACAATTACGAACAACTGGTGTGTTCACAAGTGCTCATATTCAAGTGTCGCTAATGACGAGTGCGACTACAACTATTATTTGAAACTGTTTTTTTTTTGTTTAAACATTTTTTTACATATTTAGTTTTAATAAAATATAAATGTTATTGGGTTTAAAATTCCATATGTCAATGAAAAATATTATTATGTAGTCAAGATGTGCGTCATAAAAAATCAAATAGACGAATCAGCTTAACAAACATATTAATTAGCTTTTAAAGCGAAAGGAATATAAAATCCTTTTACCGACTGGAGAAAAATGTCTAAAATCATCGCCAAGTCGCATCGTGGAGAGTGTCTTAGTCCTATCATCATTGACATAGCTGAGTGGTGGACGGACAACATTGTCTGAGATGTGAGCTACCATTACTACATACATAATATAGTGAATAGCTCCTCGTCTCCGCTGTTGTCTCACCGACAGAGTCACCATGCTGACCTAGCCTGCTAGCCTGGGCCTATATTCCGAATGCGCCGATACGAGCATCGTGACGTTGTTATGTTATGTATGTTATCCATACATAAAAAAACGTCACGCTCCTCGTCACGGCGCGTTCGGAATCTAGGCCCAGGCTGCCGGCGCGCCGGCTATCGGACCCGAACCAGACCTGTTTTTTATTTAGGATTCCGAGAAAACCGCAAGATTTCCATACAACCCAGTTTAGAAAAACTCGAACACTTGGTCCTTCGTTACGTACAATAATATATTAGTAAGGAACTACATACTAAATGTCTTACTTCTAACAAATTATGTTAGTAAATAGATAAAACACAACTATAGCTGTTTCACTGAATTCGGCTGTTTTTTTTTAAATATTAGTGTTGAAAAACATTTGGAACGGGACGAAATTTCACTACCGGGGGCTTTAACGCTCTAGAAAAGGTTTCAGCCGTTTCTTATACAAAATAAAGTTAAAAGGGCACAACTTTAAGGGCAAGTACATTTTTTCTTCGTAAAAAATATTGAAGAGTTCATAGTTTTGCGAACATTGGTCCACTTTTTTTTTAAACTACACGTATCTATGAAAATAAAATAAAGAACCTATTAGGCCTGACGGGCGACCTCCGCGATAGTTCCGTGGATTTCTGAAATTTAGTTTTTGTACTGTATACCTACTTAAGCTGTATTACAATGAGAACATGGAGGCTCTTGTATCCCCTTAACAACTATTTTAGTTCAACATATTAGCTGTCGCAATAATGTAGTCATATATTTTGGCTAAATAGGAATAGTATTGAAACCACCAAGGTTTTGACCCCAAAACTCGACGAAACCTTATTTTGGACACGGGCATCATTTTAAGTGTTCAAGTTGTATCGGCGGCGCGGCGTGGCGCGGCGTGGCGCGGCGCGGCGTGGCGCGGTGGAGGGAGATGGCGCGATCACCCCGCAGATATCATAATCACCGGTTGGCTCTTTATCGGAATCATAATCGCCACCAGTAAATTTGTCTCATTTTAATACGCGCAGTAACGAGCCGGCCTTCCTTCACTCTAATTAAATGCTCGAGGAAGTATTCGAAAAAAGTTCTTAGACAGCTTGTAGAAAGATGATGAGGTCAGGCGTGTAATGTTTATAATATAAATTTGATTTATGACCTAATTATTATCATGAATAATTTAGCAAGATATCGTCGAGTTCATCTCTGATCATTGATGAGACGTAATGATGAACATTCAGTCAGAACTGAATGTTCATCATTACGAAAAATTTACTATTTCAAAAAGACAGCAATTAATGTTGAATACGTCACTGAAATAACGTTCAACGCGCTGATTTTTGTGCGAGTGATTGATAGAAAAAGCGCGTTATAAAATTCTGCGACATCCTGTAGATAACCACAGAGCGTTTTTATATTGGTATTTTTTTTTTAAACGGGACCCTAAAACAAACATGATAAATTAATGCAGGTACAAATAGTAACAAGTATGAAAATTATATGAATACAAAAGGTACATATGTTTATTTCGGTAGAATAATTAAATTGGTGTAGCGTATATAGAGCGCGCTATGGGGACTCGCGGCGCGGCGAAGGCGGGCGGTTGTTAGCTGAATATAAGAGTTCAACGCGTCAAGTTTAGAGAGGAAAGTGCGTGGCGGGTAGGGGGCAGACAAACTTAATGCTGTATAATGAAAATTTATATCTATGTACATAAGCGAGTTGTCTCACGTTTTACTTATAAAAAACAATTATATACTTTACATAGGTTATAATTTATTTGCAAGCAATCTATCGTTGAAAATAAATAACATTATTTTTTATTACGACTTATAGTAGGTATAGTTTTAGTTCAACGTATAGTTACGTACAATAATTTATAATAAATAAATAATACATAATTGCACGAGATCAACAAATTAAATCATAACGGCAAACACCAAGGCAGTGATACTTAATTGCTAATTTAATTAAGTGAAAAACGCACATATTACTTGTGATTTTGTGAAACGTGATGCGCGTTGCCTGCCTACCTCAAACGCTCACACTCCACTGCACAATGTTTTGAAACAGTACACCCAATATTCTTAGAACATACCTATACAACAGAAGGCTCCGGCGGCGTGACCTGATAGAGCCAGCTAATAAACATGACAAAAGGTAAGGTGTGATTTTTTTTTTTATTTCAATTTCAGTTAAATTGGGTAGATCCAATACACTCAATGTCACAATTTTAGAAGAAACCGCGAAATTATGTGATAGGTGTGCTAAGCATTATGACATGTAATAGTATCTAGAAACTTGTAATTAGTAAACTTAGGCGAAAAGATCAGAACTAAATAGAATTAAATTTTAAAGTTAACATAGAGAACAACACCGGTTCAAAGTTATGAGCGAGGACCTACAATTAGTACCTACCTACTTTCAGTTCTTCTAACTTTGGCATGAAGCCCCCAAAAAATATTTTTAAAATTGTTAGAATGGATGTATGTAATGTAATACAATGAAGAGAGAATGGATAAATACATTTCTTACAGAATTCATATTTAATTTTAATTCTTTTATTTTTCTTCTTTTGCAGCTATTTTATTCGCCCAACTGCTGGGTACAGGCCTCTCTCATTGTATGATATGAGAGGATTTAGTCATACACTTCCAAGGTGACCAACCGGTTTAGAAGTGGTGTTTTCCTTTACCGGAGTGTCAGTGTCAGTAGCCCCCAGTAGTTGTGCTAAAGCACAAATTCTAAATAATAACTATTGCGCTCTCAGTGGGGATCGAACCCGCGCCTCCCGCTTGAGAGGCGTGCTTTTGCCCGCTCGGGCAATCTGACACTCACTGACTGACATTTCATTATAATTATAACGGTTTAATTATCGCGGGCACAACGGGTGAAGCGGCGGGCTCGTCGTGCCGGGGCGGCGGGACAGTTTTGTCCCGATCCACATAAAAAAAATGGTTGAATTCTGAGTGATAAGTCATTATGAAGTACCTACTTCTTTACTTATATGTAAAATTAATGTAAGGGTCACATGTAAAAGTAGACTACAGTTGGACAGTGTATTGAGCCGACCGCGGAGGTGTCATATGGAGTATTTATGATGCTCGCTCGTTATGTTTACGACAGCCTGTGACGCGGCCGTAATGAGGGACGCGCCTATTGTTCGCCGAGAGCGTTCGCGCTTAGACGACCAGTTAAAAGCTATGAGCTAGGACCTACTCTCAGTACCGACAGTCTATATTCCTGAGCACCGCTGAGTGATAAATTTTCTTCTTCTCTCTTTATTTGTTTGACCACTCAAGACATTCTCTTAATTCCCAACGGTACACAGGTAGAGAACACCTTTATAGGGGTTATGTGTTACCGATTTGTATATCAGTGTACTTTATGTATTTGAGTGCAAATAAATATATTTGATTTGATTTGATTTGAGTGGCTAACGATAGGTGTTTAACTGGCCACTGGCCATCCCATTTCATTAAATCATCCTTAGCTAAGATAATGTAAGAAGACCGAGTGTGGGTAAGCGCGTTCAAACGTTTTCCCGGTAGGGCAAGCGGAGACAATTCTGTATAGCTAAGTCCTTCTCTTCATCCACCGTTATACGTAGCTTCGGGCGTGCACGGCGTTACGTGTGCTGCAAGCAATCTTGCTCTTTCCGTAATAAGATAATGTATTTGGTCATAATAATAAAATAATTAAATTAAATTTTGTTACCGCACGTAGAATTTACTATAGAATATAAATAAAAGAGGTCACACATTTCCCCGTTTATTTTAGCTGCAGGTTTACAATTTATCTGTTTTAATCGAAACTTATTGACGGCGTAACAAAATGCCATATTATTTATAGGTACGTGGTGCGTTAGTTGGCAAAACAATGTTGTAAACTTAGTCCCTATTGCACCAAAAAAAAATTAAGCACTTATTCTAATTAGCTGTCAATTAGCTATAAATATATAGGCTATGGGCTAACACGTTATATGCTAAGATTAAATTCAGCAGTCATTGCTACAAGCATGCGTCAAAGGCTGCGCTTAGCCTTTTTGTTAGCTCACACTATTGTTCCATACGATTTGTTTTATTGTGTGTAACGTTTGCTAGCAATAAATCATTTTTAATTTCATTTCACTTCAAGTACTGATGCTTAAAATTAATCTCTAAATATACCTTAATTATTAGGTATACTGAATAGTTCTGAAAGTAGAAAATAAGGTGTTAATCGTAGTGTTTTATTTTTACCTGGTTCAATCGAGGCTTAGAAAAATTTACAGTGAATTTTCTTGCCAGTTCTTCATCGCTGTGATTATCGACCTCTAAGCATAAATAAAAAAGGATTAAAAATTTGAGTGAACGGATGCGAATAATATTGACGAATGAGAAATACATGCTAGATATCTTTTTAGATTGTAGCTCAAGTCTAACAAGGAACAATTGAACAAAGGATAAAAGAGTCTCGCGCCTATGTAACATCACGATACTTAATATTAAATTAAAATAGTTGGTAGTACCAAGTAGCGGTACATAAGTAGCCAATAGTATGACTCACTAATTGAGTGTCACCGCATACAGAATAATACTAAATGCGGGTGTCATTGCAGACTGTGATTATATGACGCATGCGGCGACAGTTTCAATGGAAAATTATACTAGCTTTACGCTCGAGGACATTCGCCAACAAGATAGATAAGTAGGTACTTAACTCACTCAGTTGGTCGGATCGTTTCCTGTAGCGGTACCGTCCTAAAAACAATGCCAGAGAACGATCCAATAAAAACCCAGACAATTTCATGGACGCGCAGAGTTCAGAGGTACGTAGAGCAGAGAGTGGAGTGTCGAGAGGTTAAAGCGATTTCGTTCCGAAGCGTAAGTGGTATAATAACAAACAATCGCACGAAGCCGCGCGAGATGATCCGGAGATCTCGCTAAAGATCGCAATCTGCTCGCCGCAAGCCAACACGGGTGGGAACACGACACGTCCCAAACGTAATCCCGTAGTTATTCGAAAATTACAATACTCGATTACCGCGTGGAAAAGCAGCCATCGCAACGCGCTTTATTAAACTGCACACGGACCGCTCTGTATTGTCTGTGCAGTAGAGTTTAAATCGCTTCACCGGTGAAATGACCGATGTGAAATTTACTGTACAATACAATACACACATAAACGCGAACCGAAACACACCTCCGGTGGGTGTGCAAATCGAGCGCTGACGGACGCGACGCGCCGGTGCGTGGTGTCTGAGGAGTATTGAACCTGTCCGTAACCGCAGTGGTTTAATGCTCTTCTAATCGAGCCCAGTCGACCGCGTACCGGAGTACTCCAGTAACATATAGTCGCGAGCGAGCCGCTTCTAGTCTAGAGCGATGTAGATTAACACGTCATACATAAAATAACGCATACTTAGCGATGACGAACGAAGTAGGGCAGCGCGTCCAAAATGCAGTCATGGCGAGCCGCACAATGGCCAATGCGCACGAAAATGCCCTATTAAATATTACTGCGCGGATTCGCGGATTCAATTTCCCTTTGTGAGCGATGAAAAGGCTCGGCGATGAAACCGAACGAGTAAGCCGACACGGAAACATCGCGACACCTCCGGAGGGAGGCACAAAGGTGTAAACGCAAAAAGAGAAGGCGCGAGGACAAAGCGGGCGGAATCGAAACGGGGGGTAAATTGAATAACTGCTAAATTAAATAAGAGCAAATAAAACGGGCGTCGGGGCCTCATAACGAGGTAAGAAAACCGCGAGCCGCGTCCAGCACGCAACGCTGGAAAACACGAGGCGGATTTATAATGAACGAGGCACAATGGGGCTCGCCACCCGGCGGCGGAGGCGCGGAGGCTGCCTCGCCACAGTGCAGCGAGAATAATAAATACAAAAGCAATTAATGCCAATTCACACTATTGAGAGGCATCGCGACGAATTTCGACAAGAAGCCGAGCAATTTCCGCGACGACGGAGCATAATAGCTCCATTTCTCGTACGCGAGTGTTAATTTACGATCGAGAGCACATAGGCGTTCCGCCGTCCTAGCCAACAAAATACGCCTCGATCTAGAAAGTGATGAAGGAAAGTGTTCCGGTTCACCTAGTAGTGAAGATAATGACGCTCGCAAGACACGCGCTCCCGTGTCGCACGCATTCTTATTACGCTAATATGATAAGGTGCGCGCAGTCTTCCGAGGTTAATTAATGAATTCGAACTCATATGCCTAGATGAATATATATTATATTCACGAAAGAAGAATAAATGCTGTGGAAATGCGAGCATTGAGGAGTATGTGTGAAGTCACGATGAAAGACTGAGAAATAGTGAAGTAAAAGAGCGTTGTGGTCTGAAAGAAGATATACATAGTGACAAGGACTGAGAAAGCAATGCTTCGGTGGTTCGGTCATGTTGGAAGAATGGATAATAGAAGACTAACAAAAGAAATTTTTGGAGCCAATGTGAGTGGAAGAGTCGGGAAGGGTTGCCCTAGACGCACGCGCGAATCAGATCGATCAGATTCTTAAAAAGGGGAAATTACGCAGTACCCGTAACCAACGAGCATGTATGAGGAATATTATGAGAGTGCAAGAAGCGGCAGAGGTGTGTCAGGATCGTGACACGCGGAGATCCGTTGACTCTGCCTACCCCACCGGGAAACAGGCGTGATGCTATGTATGTATATATGACTAAATATATATATGCATGCATATGCCAAACAGGGGTTTTTGCAATATCAAGGGTTAATTATGTTAAAAATAACATGTCTCGTCTAATTAAACCAATACACAGATACAAGCGAATAAATTGCTCGTTAAACTGCCAGCCTGCCTAATTACACCCTCGTGGATAGCTCAGTAATTCTTTCTCGCCGGTAGTTACTAGCCAACTCATTCTTGTTACTACCCATACAAATTAGCAAAGATCATTCAGCTGAGTCGCGCTGCGGCGCCGGGAGTACACGCCGGAGACTTCCGTGGACAGGATCCAAGATTGTTCGTCATTTGTGCGTTTAGTCTCGTTCAGAACTTGTCAAACCCGACGGTCCTCACATGCATAGAGTGGGAGAGGCTCTGCAGACGAACCGTCGCGTTAGAGTGCGAGTGCACTTGTGTAAAACTTAACTGAGGCACAGTTCATTAAGCCCGCGCTTAATATGCACGCGAGAGTGATGCGTCTTTAAGCTGACTTCGAGATGAAATTAATCGTAAATTTTCGTAGGCTATAT
The DNA here is from genome assembly GCA_009867175.2 of Adela reaumurella. Lineage (NCBI taxonomy): Eukaryota > Metazoa > Arthropoda > Insecta > Lepidoptera > Adelidae > Adela > Adela reaumurella. The sequence continues at coordinate 1,320 of WYDE02064020.1, read as the reverse complement.
GTTTTAAGGTACCTAAATAAATTGTGAAGTCAATGTTGGAATGTATAATTTCCTCGTGGTATGCCGAGTCAAGGGTGTGTTCAAGCGCTGGCAACACCGAGATCCTGTGAAAACAACGGCGTAAGAAAGAATAAAAGTAAAAAGATTACAGAACATGGATGTCAAAGGTGAATACAGGTGAAAACAGGAAACTGACTGAACGATTGAGTGAAGAGTTGGGTAAAAACGTTGAGCGAGTATGTATGGGAGAAAATGAAAAGTGGAATAATCGAGACAGCTACTGAAGTATGTGGCGTCTCGAAGAGAAAGAATGGAAAGAAGGGCAAGAAATCTTGGTGGAATGACGATGTAAAAAAGGTAGTGGAGAGAAGAAGAAAGCATGGCTTGATGTCTTAGCGAGTAAGGCTCATGGGAGAGTGAACGGAGGGAATAATAATGAAGAACAGAGACGAAAGTAAAAGTATAGTGAGTAGAAAAAGAAAGTGAAAGAATGTGTTCAAATAAATAAAAGGGAAGAGAGGGAAAGGAATGACCAGAGGTTATATGACACTTCCGGACTAATATAAAATTATTTTGGAAAACGGTGAAAAGGCCACGGGGGGAAATCAGAAAAATATAAAATGAGTGATATCAGGGACAACGAGGGATGTGTATTAAAGGATTAAAAGAAGATTTTAAAAAGATGGAAGGATTATTTTGAAAGGCTGTTTGAACCTGAAGGAGTGGAGACACAGCCTGCCGATAGAGCTGTGAGAGACACGTCCAGTACATGCGATGTTAGCGACATAAGTATGGAAGAGATTGGGAAAGTTTTGAAAGGCATGAAATCAGCTAAAGGGGAAGGGTATGATAGATTGTCTGTCGAAATGCTGAAAGGTGGTGGTTGGGTGGTTACAGACCTGTTGCACCGGCTCTTTAATATTTGCTGGCGGCATGGCAAAGTAACAGATGATTGGTGCAAAGCTGTGATCGTCCAGCTATATAAAGGAAAAGTCTCGCATAAGGAATGTAAAAAATACCGAGGCATAAGCTTTCTAAGCATTGCCGTCAAATTGTATGCAAAAGGACTGATTGAAAGGGTGGTTAATGTTACAGAAAAAAAAGTTTGGCATGTGCAAGCGGGATTTAGACAAGGTATAACCCGTTCAGAAGCTTGCTTTTTCGCCTGATATTTTTCGGCTATGCACCTGAGGGAAAAGATCTGATCCGTGCATCCCATTTAACCAGTTCAGATAAAGAAACGTTTATAACGAAACTAAGTGTAGCATGACATTTCTCTCACACAAAGCATGACATCAATACGTGTGAGAGAGATGTCAT
>WYDE02063909.1:0-12132 GCA_009867175.2 Adela reaumurella | reverse complement strand
ATCGCCATAAAAGTTATAACTCAAATGAAAATGTTATTCGTTACGACTTTACTTCCTAAGCCACAAGTTAAGACATTGCATCAGTCACACAAACCAAGCAAATGAAGTGGAGAAACACGATCGCCATCAATAACCTGGTATGAAAATTTAAAATCGCCATAAAAGTTATAACTCAAATGAAAATGTTATTCGTTACGACTTTACTTCCTAAGCCACAAGTTAAGACATTACATCAGTTACATAAACCAAGCAAATGAAGTGGAGAAACACGATAGCCATCAATAACCTGGTATGAAAATTTAAAATCGTCATAAAAGTTATAACTCAAATGAAAATGTTATTCGTTACGACTTTACTCCCTGAGCAACAAATTAGGACATTGCATCAGTCACACAAACCAAGCAAATCAAGTGGAGAAACACGATCGTCATCAATAACCTGGTATGAAAATTTAAAAACGCCATAAAAGTTATAACTCAAATGAAAATGTTAGTCGTTACGACTTTACTTCCTAAGCCACAAGTTAATACATTGCATCAGTCACACAAACCAAGCAAATGAAGTGGAGAAACACGATCGCCATTGGTAACCTGGTATGAAAATTCATGTCGTCATAAAAGTTATAACTGAAATGAAAATGTTATTCGTTACTACTTTTCGTCCTAAGTCACACGTTAAAACATTTGTCGAGGCAGACATTTAGAACAGACGTAAGAACATTTGTTTTGTTTGGCATGAGGTTCGCGTGCCGAACCTGAAATATTAAGAAATAATTTACGTTTTTCAGCACCTCGTTACACCGGGCGGCGAGCCGGGGTGGCGTGCGGCAACGTGCGGTCGGCCGCGGCAACCGCACGCCGTTTTCATAAATCATGGACCGGTCATAGACGGAGCTTTTATTGGCATATTGTTGCTGAAAATTCGTAGGGAACGCAGGGAGAATTTTTTTAGGGTTCTGTACCTCAAGAAGAAAAAACGCAGCCCTCATAGGATCTCTTTTTTGTCCTACCGTTTGTCCATCTATCTCTCAAGACTCTATTTCTAAGAAACGGGTAAAGGTATGGAGTCAAAATTAATATCATTTACGAAGGTTGGTCACTTTGGGATGTGCAATACCTAAGTAAAGTGAAGCTTCTAACTAAGTCAACTTAATCAAAATATCAGTTCATTTATGTCACATATCTTGATTCTCGAAAACTCGCTCATCAAAACGGGTACTTCTAGTTGACCTTGAATAATCAAGTTTGACAAAAAAACAAGTCTCAAAGAACAAGTATGGGACAAATCGAATCATCCGAAAATAGTTAATTTGAAGTTATAAAAGAATCCCATAAAAAAATCAGTTTATATGGAACCCTCAGTGCGCGTGTCCTACTCGCACTTGCCCGTTTTTTTATATTCTCCTCTCACCGTGGTTAAAACCCACCTCTTATATCTCACAATCGTGAACCGTCATGTGAGCCCAATTTACATAAACCCTGACTGAGTATCGAGTCATGACGGGTAAATCCCTTTTTTATTCCGTCTACACTTAACTATACGGAAAACACGTACTATTAACTTCGCCGTTTCAACCATCATTCATTCAGTGCTGCAGTATAGGCCTGGGTGGGTAAACCCTACAACCACCAAGTTAGGTAAGCTGAAACATTTCCTACCGGTGTTTTCCTTCATTGGAGCGACGATTCTACACCTATACGAAATTTTTTTGGTATTGAAAATTGCGCGCGCACACAAAAACGCACCTACGACCATTGCGCGCTAGTCAGAGACTAAACTCATCGCTCGACTTGCACTATTCGAACTAAATCGAATAAGAATTCATGAAACTTCGAAAAATTATTCAGCCTGACCGGAATTTGAACCTGGGTCTCCGGCCATAGCTGCCGGCGCGTTAACTAACTGCGCCACCAGGCTGAATGAACAACTCATCGAAATTAATGAATGGTTTCTTAGATCTAGATATTTTAACGCAATATCCGCGTTCAGGTTAGTTTACATCAGTCAACTATAAACTGAATGATGTTTTATGTTTTGGTTTATGTTTCCTATAGCATATACATAGCGACGTGCAAGGAAAGCTAGACAAAAAAATCCAAAATTTGGGAAGAATCACTATGAATTATTTATTGAAAATATTAGTCACTAATTTCATCCTTTAAACGATTCGCCTACAATGCGAATGGATTGCATCCCTACTATTATAAAATGCGACGTCTGACGTCCTCAGTAGTAAGTACTGTCTGTCCGTTTATAACTCGAGAATTACTGGACCGATTTGGATGCGGTTATGTCTACGTAAAGCCTAATTCTTCCCATCACATATAAGACACTTATTATCACGATAATTAGTATAGGGGGCGAGCAGAGAGCTGAAATAAAGGAGAGGTGGACTTTAACGCGGGCGGAGCCGCGGGCACAGGTAGTATGATGATAAGATGGACGAATCAATAACATTGGTTCCATACAGAATTGTCGTTTGCCGAGAGTTCAGTGGTCGATCATAAAATTAAAAACCAGTGTTCCACCACAGCACATTTTATGCATTAATTATGGTGTAGATATCGTCAATCAGTTGCCAAAGGATATGCTTAAAATGGCGATGGGTAGGCGCGCGGGGTTGGGGTGGGGTGAGGGCAGGCGGGCGCGTGTTTGTCGCCGGAAACGCCCTTTATTTACACAATCCCACGCACGCCCTCAAAGGAAAATTTCATTGATAGCGTATAGAAGAGCGCACGGAAGGTCTTTTCATTATTAACCTTTCGACAAATACGAGCCATTTAGTATTTGACTTTATGAATAGGTTATTCCGTATTAGTAGTTTCGTCATCTCGACCATGTTGGGAGAGTGAAGGCGCTGGAGGGCGCGGGAGGGTGCGCAGCGCCCGGAATTCGCTTTCGATATTAAATTCCAACAATATTTTGTAACTTTGATCTAAGTATTCTATTGGCGTAGTGGCCGCGGCAGGGTCAAAGCGATATTGACATTCTGCATAACTTCACGAGTCGAAAGTTTCGCTGGCGTCGATATTCTAAATAGCCGAAGCTTCATCGAAAAGCTTCAGATATTGAATTTCTCATTGACTTGTTTTAGTAGTTATACATTTCTTCATGCATTTTTATTTATTCCGTGAATTAAAACATTGTCCACTTTATAAAGAACACGTTAGATCATCACAAAACTATTTATACATTTTCAATAAGCTTCATGTCTTCATCATCAGCGTTTAACCGTCCACTGGTTGGACATACGACTTTTCTTCTTCAACCCTCCCTGCACTCCGCAGCAAGAATCCATCATTCGCCCGCGACGTAGCGGATGTCGTCGTCCCACGGCGGTTGGTACTCCCATACTTTTCTTACCTGTCCAAGTTCGCCAGCGCTCCAGCGTAGAACGCGTGTGCTCCAACGGCCGCCATCCCTGCGGCTCAAGTGTCCAGCCCACTGCCATTTGAGCTTTGCCAACGTTATATGTTATTATTATGTACAAAAGTAAGTATAGATTGCTAGTGTAGCACCTCGCTGATGCGATAGCACGTTATCTGAGACATCAGCTCCGGTAACAAGAGCTGCTCCGTCTTGTAGAGTGTCGGCCGACGACGGCGGGCGCGCAGATAGAAAACAAAAAGCGCTGTTAAAGGCAGTTTTAACGCCTTCTGCCTCCGCCCCCGCTCCGCCTCCACCGGGCGCATCACCCCGAATAACGATCGTAAAGCAAAGAAAATTTTCATTATGATGCCGTGAAACTGCTATTATGATCAGTCCCCCATTAAACGGCATTATCTGCGAAGGGAACGCTCCGAAAACTCCTTAATGCAGAGGCAACTATAAAATTCCTAAGATATCATCATCTAATTCAACTTTACGCTCATGGCCGTAATAACTCGGGCTTGCAGCGTGAAAAGGAACTTCGAATAAAAAGGTTGGCAGGACGCGCGGCTCATTCAGAGCTTCGCGACCGTTTTATTTGAATGTTCACGAAAAGTTTATTGCAGGTCCGAGCTGCAGCGAGTCGTTTAAGAGTCCTTTTGAAGCGTAAGTGTTTCTATAAGGACAATCTGTTTGAAATTTAATTTCAATGTTGGTTTCTATGAGGTTTTAAACTGCAGAGAACACACGGAAGAGAAATTTAAAAATAGGTAACTCATTAATTGTGCTGGCTTATGTAAATATTTTGGTTGGTTGCGGAGTAGCCTAGTAGGTGAGCGCACGCCTCTCACACGAGAGGTCGTGGGTTCGATACCTGGTATGTGCACAATTTTTCCGGATTTTAAAATCTCGGTTAAAATTTTGTGTGCAAAATTACAATGCAACCCGGTGAAGGAAAACACCGTGAGGAAACCTATACACTAACAATGCGAATGTGTTGTAGTGTATAAAGGTTGAATGTAAGAGATTGCCTCCGGCAATAAGTATGTATTCTGCTAAGCAGATAAAGTTTATATTTATTTATTTTTAGGCTTTTGGTTTGTGCTTGAGAAAACACTTATACTACGTTTTATATGAAATTTCAGAGCAACCGCTCTAATTGTAGCGGCGTTTCAAGATTGGTGTCGCCTCAGGGGGTTCAAGAATTTATTGTTAATTTAAAGACTTTGCATTAATTTTACATTTTATGGAGCTATGGCGTCATAGTATCACGAATTACTCTATTAACTACGAATCGAAGCAGGCAAACTGAAAAGAAAGCAGCCGCTTCAATTTATTTTCTGAGACCCGCGTTAGACGCGTTCTCTCTTTGACCGATTTACCATAATGTGAGATGCCACTTTGGATTGAATAGATTCATTTCGACGAAAAACTCGCGGCGCGGGTCTCTTACTTTAAGCTTAAAAGACGATATTAATCAGAGCGAAGCACCTGAGGTTTGTGCGCCCTTCACAAAAGTGCCCGCCCTTAATCATGTCGATAGGACAGTGTCGGCGAAAGTGATGAATTATTTGGGGCAGTCATGAGGCGGAGGCGGCGTGGCGTGGTGAGGCGGGGCCCGGCGCGGCGGGGCGTGGTGCGGTTGGGGGCCGTTGCGGTTAAGAGCGAAAATGTATCGAATGGACGATGTATTTTTTCATAAATCTTGAATTAAAATTTGAATAGAATTTCGTGCAAAGCTATGGTGAAATTTAATAACTTTAATACTTATGGTGCTAAGTTAAGCCGCCGTGGGCAGTCATATTGTCAAAATCGTCCAATTTTTCAAAAGTAGGTACCCAGAAACACTTGAAGCATAAAAAAGTAAAGTGAATAGAGAAGGTTCCATTATAAACTCTTTATCGGGCAGAATTGTTGAAAGTCTCTAGAAACACAGAATAAAATAGCAAAAATAGCCTTAGAAAAAAAATTTTCATTCGCAAGATCTCAGAATTTTGAGTGACAGCTATCTAATTTTTTGCAGTCATTTGAAAGATATTTTAATGTATAAAATTCTTTATGACATAGTTTTTCCGAAGAGAATTTTCTTTTCGAGAAATTTAAGGAGAACTGGAAAAAAGTAACAATACGCGCGACCGCCGCACACTATAGCCTTGTCTTTATTGGTAAGTGAGCGCGACATGGTGGCATTTGGTGGCTAGGTGCCTAAGGGCCCTTAAATCCTAATAGATAAAGCGGAAAATCTGTAACTTATAGAGCGATATACGTAACTATGCGCCGTCGTTGGGATGTGATTTTATGTTCGCTTATAACTCCAGACAGACTCAATCAATTACCATGGGGCTTTTACCGACGTATTCTCTAACAAGTGGGAATGGTTATAGGATATTTACCATTGCGGTAGGCCGTCGGGGTTTTTAGGAGTGAGCAAATATGTTGTCGGTCGGCGGTGTGGGAGGGACATACTACTGGCCAGTAAATTAAATTACACGTTTTTCTTCTTAATCGCGGGCGAGCGCGCCGCGGGAGCTTCTAGCGGTTATAATAAGCCCAACATTCCGGTTCTATCTAAAATACTTTGCATTGACTGCATTGCATTTGCATTGATTGACTGACTTTGCAGCACTGAGAAAAATACTTCGTTAAATGTGAGCCTACCAAACAGCTTTGTTAAATTGACCAAGTGCATGGTTGTTTTTATCAATCAATATTGTTGGTTAAACCAAATCGTTTGTTACTTCGACCATACACTTGGTCACTTTCACAAAGCTACTCAGTAGGCTCACATTTAACCAACATAATTAATAATTTTAAACAAGTATTTTTTCATTGTGAAAGAGCTGAAACATGAATCGAACAGGCGGACAGACAGACACACGGACATTGACTTAAATACTAGAATTCCGCGGAACCCTAAAAATATAACATGTAATGCTTGATCAAAATTCATGACTACTCGGATATAGGATTTTCGTTAAAATGAACTCAAAGTAAACTTAGTGTGAGTTGTATAAACAGCATCTGTGTTTACCGCTGTGCTGCGTTCGTCGAACCAACTCTTCGTTTTTTGTTTTCAATTAAAACAGCTCTAATAGAATTTTCGCTTTAAAATACATTAGCAAGGTTGTTGTGTGGATTAGCAACGTAGTCGGTAAGATAAGTTCTCTACGTGTGTGTCATTCTGGAAGTGTATTTATTTTTAGGGTTCCGTTTAAAAAAAACACATCTCTATTAGCGAAGCGATTATCTGTCCATCTCTTCGTCCTTCGTCTTCATAAGATTTCCGAAAAACTTGGGTAATACTGAAGCTGCGAATAAGTTGAAACTTTTGTAGTATCAGTAAAATTGCCATTCAATTACGGAAAAAATTTAAAAAGACGAACCGATTAAGTATTGGTACAGTTAGAAAAAAAAAGTTCGTACATCAAAAATCATATTTTTTTTAAATTTATGTGATATCGCTCCTAGTTCTTAGTTCTTTATTCAGCATTCTTATGGTAGTACGCTACACCTGAATTTGTCAAAATATTACATTTTACATCCGGTTCGATTAATCCCATGAAGAAGAACCGGCAAGAAACTCCGTATGATTTTTTTTAAACGTCTTTCTTACAATACGTTGTGACTAACCAAACATTAGACTCTGCTTACAGTGATAAACTACGTTAGACAAGTTATAAATATGTTATTTTTTTAGGATTTGATCACGTTGCATATAGCTATACATAGTACGTATACCTACGAGTATATAACAAGGAATATTTTTCGTCAAATTTATCCTTTGGCAGGGAAAGTTGTCTGTCTTCTGCTGTTAGGTATATGTGGACAACGGAGATCCGAATGCCTAAGTGCTTACTGTCTCAGCGTCCTGAATTATTTACCAACCCGAGACAGTACGTATGGGTATGTAGACAAAATCAATTTCACTAAATTGATATACTCCGTAAGGTTCCGTCGATCTCCGAGTATCCGAGAGAACATGTGCGGCCCACACACTCAGGAATTAATTCAATGGAACGGGACGAACGCTGCGTTGGAGTTGTTTACGGCGGAATGGCGAAAGGATGGCCGTTGTACAGCCTCCGCAAACGCGAGCGGGGCGCGGCTACACAAGCGCTTTTAGCGAGCATAGTCACAATCTGCGTAGTTCGTACTCGTCGCTCCGGTGCAGGAAAACACCGTGAGGAAACCCTTCCCCTCGCCTTAATAGGTTGTGGTAGGGTTTATCTGCCCGGGTATGTATTATCTGTATCCTTTTTGACGTTTTTTTTCAATTTATATTTGTGTCAGATAGTAATTGATAACTTTTCTTGTGATATACATTTTATAGTTGTAACTAATAAATAGGTTTTTAGTACTTTAAGTTTAATAAATATCATAGTCTTATACATTTATTATATGTTTTTGTGCATAAGATACCTAGTTCTAGTCTAGTCTATGTCCGCCGCTAGCAGTAGCTTAATACTAATAAATAAATATATGTACACTTTTTTACCTAGGAAAAAAAATGTACATTTATTTATTTTGTGAGAATGACGTGACGATGGTACGTTTCTTGCTTGAACCATAACATAACACAATGTTACAATATTTATAAATGTATGATATTACATGCTTTTAACCCGCGGTTCTGTCCGCAATAAATCACATTTCAACGCTCTTCCCCACCAGGCCTCGGCCCCCTATCGGAAAATATTAGGAAGGAAACCTTTGCACGTTGAAACCCCTTTTAATTATTTTATTTTGCTTGCGGTTTCGTTAAAATTCCTTTTCGGTATTTTATTTTACCCGCGGTGTCGCCCTTGGTGCGTATTTTCAAAGATAGCTTTATATATTTTTATTATTATCTATCCATTAGTTCTATCCATGTGTTCGTACCATCTAAGTATACCTACCTTGGAGGATAGGAGGAGGAAGGATAGGGTCCTTGCAGCAATGTCTTCTTTCAATCCACATTTTCCTCAGTAGCGTTTCTTCCTCATCCTATGTTTCAAAGGTACACATAATATTTTTCTGCATTTCAAAATCATAAGTGATAATTTCACCTAGGGCCTCCTTAAATAATATTATTTCTTTTATCGTAAGTTTTGCAGGTTATGATCTTACCACCTATATATAATATACCTTTATGCATAAGCGCATCGCATGATTTCGAAACAAAATTGTAAAAAAATGATTTTATACTGAGATTGATGAATTGGTGATTTTAAACCGCAGCGGCACAACCGCACGTGCGCACGTGCACAAAGCGTGCCGTATATAAACTGAAATTTTATTCGCGTTCCGATTTAGAGCGAATCAATCTCGGTGACAGCTTTTATTTCCGGTGGATTTCTCCCTGAATACGTATGAGAAACGTGACGGAGACCAGTCCTAGTATGTTCTGCGACTAGTAACACGTTTAGAGAGTAGCAATGCGCGGTTGTTTTTGTTTATTATTCAGTTTAGCTACTAAGTTAATAAGTGGCCAAATTTAAGGTTTACTTGCACACTAAGAGTCGGTCCCGACATTTGACTCTTCCATTTGAATCAATTCTCCAAGCCCTAAAAGATTGCATTAAACTAGATTTTTTTAAACATGTATGCAGAATACGAGATCATTATTACACCATTACGGCAATGGAGCAAGCTGGACAAAATATTTCAGCAAACTCACTTATCTAAACCTATAAGATACCTCCAATTGACCTGGGTTAATTAAATTTGGCAAAAAAGTAAAGGAAAGAATGTGAAAATCGTCAATTTATCATATATTTATATATTTTATATAAATTTATCCTACATTTTATTTTTTTTATGTATAAAAATAATTTTGCGATTACAGCAAAACCCACTCATCAAAACCTATAGGGTACTTCTCGTTGACTTGGCATCATGAAATTTGAAAAACAGCAAGGTCTCTCAGCGCCAGGGAAGGAAATTTCCAAAAAAAAAATAATTATCTTATACTTAAATATATTTTTTGTGGTTTCATCAAACTCATTCATCAAAACCTTTGGATAATTCCCATTGATCTGGAATCATACAATTTTGCATAAAGGAAGGCCTCATGGCAAAAATAATAGTCCTTATACCCGTGAACATACTTACGCAAATAGTTACCGATTCATACATATATATATACATATCACTCACGCTGAATCCCAGAGCAACTGGCCATTTCCATGGCCAAATAATAATTTTGATTTAAAAAAAATTATAATTGGAATGTTTAAAGCGCGCAGAAGACTCAGCTGCGGATACGGATTGAGGTCGACGGAATATGTGATGGCGCTAATGTGTCGAGGCAATCCGTCAGACCGGCATAGCATTCGCAACCCCCGCTAAAAACCGTATCTTCATGGTCGTCATTCATGGGTGGCACCTTCCGGGTGGCTCGGCGTCTTATGTCGCACTCTCAATAAAAAAAAATAAAGAAAATACTGGAATCATTAAATTTTGCAAAATTTTACTAACTTAATTACTACAACTTCGAATTATTAACTCACATCAAAGATGAGGCTTGAAATTACGCGTCATAGTATAACAACGAAATTTTCAGGACGTTTTAAAACTGAAAGAGCGCGGCGTGAAAAGTAACCGTGTTTCAAATTCTCTGAGACCGCGTGAACTGACGCGTACGAAGCCGAGTCCCGCCTGCGAGAGCGTTTAGTGTTTTATATGCCGAAGGGATTTATGTTATTACTCCTCATATTTTTAGGAGCAGAAGCTCGTGAGAGGTCACAAAAGCTCGGCTGAAAGCTCCCGCCGCCCTCTCTCCTTCTAACTTATAGCGCGGTCTCTCTCACTCTCCAGTGACTAGTTTAAAACGATGAATATTAGGGTGGGCGATATTCCGAGCACGTCCGCTTGCAACACAGGCTGTTCTTAGGCTCATGAACTTGGAACTCGGAGTTGGTGGAGATATGAAGCGACGGGAAGTACGTGGGCCGCTGAGGGCGGGGGACGGGGGAAGCGGCGCTAGAGAGGTCGCGATGACAGACGGACGGACGGTGGCCGCATCTGCACCTTTCTACATTATAGTAACCTACTCGCTTGAACACGGTAACGTCTCGAAGAGAAATTTCAGGGATAATCTGGTTTTAATCATTTTAGTAATAATTGTATGTAATATATTCACTGAAGACATTTGTTTTAGTTGTTCTATGCCAGGAAATTTTAGTTATACATAAAATCTGAATTTATAACATGATACCCAAATATACAGAAATCGTATTCAGGAACGTTCTCGGTGGAATTTGAATACAAGCCTGTTTAACATTTTAATCATATTCCGCATTTCTGTTTCGTCGCTCTTTTAATAAAGTCGCACTCGTTAGTGAAAATATTTCGAAAAATATTATCTATAAAAAGTGTTGCCAACAATGAAATGCTGAAAAGGAAAAAAGGCAGATTGAAGCGTGCATTCAATTTGAGTATAGAGCGCTATCGCCTCTTCGCAGGCAGGCGTGGTGTGGGAAGGAAGGGAAGGGGTCTAAAGGGAAAGTGTTGCTCCAGCGAGTGCAGTAAAACGTAGCAGTGTACGTGTCCACACTGTTTGTACACAAAATGCCGAAAGCGAATAACCGTTTAGTAGATATTCAGTGCTGACTCAGATATGCCGCCCCCTCGCCTCGCCTCGCCTCGCCTCTACCCACGCCACCGCACGACGCACACATAAATACGTTATAACGGGAAAAAGAGTTGGCACTGGGAAGAAAGCAGTTCTCACGTTTTCGAACATTTAGTAGACAACGTAAATATATGAGATGTGTTGTTCAAGCTGTTAATGAAATGATTAAATTTTTTTTCACATATCTATAAATAAATAATGCAGGAAAAAAATTAAAGGTCTTAAAAAATTATCTATTATAGGAAACATATTTTAGTATGTCGTAAAAATAATAATGCATTTGTTTTTCAACTGGTAACATATTTTTAAGTTAAATTGCATGATTTGGTAATCACACAAATAAGTATGTAAAAACGTGTTTTTAAGTCGCAAAACTGGCTGATTGACCCCGTGCCGATCGCATACGTTGCGCGCGTTTTTGACGTGTAACGTCCTTAAAGTCGGTCCGTTATGGGTGTTAAGCCAGTCAGTTCAGTCATGTCAGTCAGTTATGACTGTCAATAGTCAAATTCCTTTTTGTTTCTTCAATTCTACAAAAATAAAATAAAGAACAAATTACGCGATTTGTGGTCCAACAATCTTTCTTATACACTATCACTAGGAGAAGCTATGTGCAAAATTTCGTTGGGATTAGAGCGCCGCATCCCTGTGTACAGACAAACAACGAACTACGGATGTCTACAGCCAGGGTGCGACTATAAGACGAGACCAGTCACATATATAACTAATGGTCTAATGGTTTTAAAATAGTTAACGCTGTAACTAGATCTTGAATACTAAAAAATGTGTATAATATATTTAAGATAATATATATAACTATATAATAAGTGGATATTAACATAAACTTGATATCGTAGACCGGATACATATACATACATATCACTCACGCTGAATCCCGACAATCGGGGTAAGCAAAGCAGTCGGTGGTGTACTGCAAGAACTCCGGTAAATTACAGCACAACACCGACCATCACATTTACCAAGGTATTCGAACAAGATATCAAGCAGCATGTAAGGGACGAAGCCCCACCTACTGCATTACTTGGTAGAAGTAAGTGCCAAGGTGAGAGGTGACGAGCCTGTCGCCCTTTAGCACGGCATCTTTTCCTTATCCCTTAGTCGCCTTTTACGACATGCATGGGAAGAGATGC
>WYDE02063798.1:0-12133 GCA_009867175.2 Adela reaumurella | reverse complement strand
CCTTATTGATTTGTTTTCTTTAAAAACTCAATGTAAATATTATTAAGCAAATTTGTTGTATTCGTTGATTGTTGTAGTAGGTCAATACATTTAATTTTGGAAATAAATAATTTTCAATAAAATTTTTGGTTATTTTGATTTTTGTACGTTCTTGTTCAGAGAAATAATAAATAATGGACCCCAAATTTAATCGATTTATAAATAATCGATTATAAAAAATCGATCTTTAATTTTATATACGTTTGCCCATCACTATCCGATTCGATCAAATTAAACATTGTGCACATCCCTACAACTTCCTGCGCACATTGTCAGTGTGTGAGTGTCGGTCTTGGCATTATTTCGAAACTAATTGTTTCTTTTGTTGACTATGGTACTTCCGCCTCTGAAAGCGTAGCACCTTAAATTCTCTTTGCACCCATGCATGACCGGCATGCATGACTCACCGACGTCAGTCCGTCCGTACTGCCGTAGTAATGCTTTTGTAGTCCGGCATAGAACATTTTGAGCGTGGCCGGGGGCAACACTAACGCGTCGTCGCTTCCATAATGTTTCGTTTAGTATTCGTTTGGTATGGCGACCGTTTAGTTCAGTCGAAATTCCTCGCCCAATAAGATCTATGTCGAAATCGTTTATGTGTTTGACAGTCGGTCTGTCAGTAAAAAAGTTATAAAATAAGTTGTCTCAAAGTTTTCCAGTCTTGCTGCAGAATAAATCCAATATTGTTCTAACTTGTGTTGAACATTGTTCTTCGCCTGCCGTTCCAGTAAACACGCCAAAATAATTTTTCATAGTTGCTTCTTCACTTATATACAGGAACTTTTATGTGTCTAAGAGGGAGAAGGAATGTTAGTGTTGGCTCTGGTTAGAACATAGAAGATCAATGAACACTTATATTGACAAACCGTCCGATAAGAACAGCCAGCAAGCAATATTTTTTTGTTAACTTTATTTGTGATAGATAGCAGAGGATTTTGCATGTTTTAAAATTTTTGCAATAAAACCCAAATTTTTCGATACAATCCTACTGCGTGATTTTCGCATCCTATGCAATGTCTTCTTACATCAAATATAGGTAAGATGTTTTATTTATTTTTTATACAACAGTTCCTATGCACTTCCGCATTCATTTACACCCACTTCTTGATGGTTCTCTAATTTAATTTTCAATATAAAATCCACAACTACTAAGTACCTACGTTACCTGCCTAGTTACTTTCTTTTCTTATTACAATTATTCTGCCGTTATTTAGTGAAGTATTCTAGAAGCTCTAGTCCATTGCCATCTAAAATTCTACTAAACTAAACTAACTAAACTTAACTAAAATAAATAAAATAAATATAGACTTTCCTGCTTAGCAGGAGGCGGACTTATTGCCGGAGGAAATCTCTTCTAGTCAACCTTTATACACTACAACACTTTCATATTGTTAATGTATAGGTTTTCTCACGGTGTTTTCCTTCACCGAGGTGCGTCGTAATTTTGCACACAAATTTTAACCGAGATTTTAAAATCCGGAAAAATTGTGCGCATACCAAGTCTCGAATCTACGACCTCTGGTGTAAGAGGCGTGCGCTCACCAACTGGGCTACTCCGCAACCTACGTACATACATGTATAGAGATGTGTGTTTATAATATATTATGTTACCACTTATCTCTGGAATTGCTCGTCAGAAATTGATGCGGTTTTCAAAACTAGCAAGGTAATTTTAAGGAAAGTGTTTAAGAAAATATTTCATTGGTTTTAAGGTTGTTTAAGGCAGCAGTAACCGTAAAATGCGATAAAGTCGGAGCGCTTTTCGTTTTTTCAATATTTTTTTAATTTTTTAATGTACATTTGTTATGTTATGTATGTATCCATTCATTTTGACAGCATCATTAGCTTCGGTGATACATCTTTCGGTATTCCCTTACCAAAGTTAAGCGATGCCGAGAACGAACAGGTAATGGATGGGTGACCGCTTGACCGTTGCGCTGGCCGTGGTTCGGAGTCCACATAAAACTGTATTTCCCTTACCCCTCCATAAGGTTTATCCCACCCGTGCTGGTACCGCACCGCACTGAATAAAGTTCGGTCGAAGCGGCTATGGAAAATAGTTCGTGTTTTCCGACCAGTTCTGTGTAGCCGAATCGATTAGTTAGGGGAAAGTGCTGACATGGCACCTACCTAATTTACCAAGGTATATTGGGTAATGTAGTCATCCATAACAGTTTCTATAAAAATAAAATCGTCAGCGTATAACAGTCATGCACCTCTCCAATTCTTTCCAAAACAAACCCATTGTTTACCTTCGTCGCATCTGATGTCGTCATCCCACCTGGCACATGATACATGTTGGTCGTGTGTTTTGCCCGCTGCCATTTGAGCTTAGCCAACAGGAGTACTGGCGTAGCCAACTGAGCCAATAGTACACTTTGGATTTTAGTTTTTCCATGCTTAGTAAACACGCCATACAAAATTCCTCTTAACAATTTATTTAAACTCATGAAATTAAATTTTGGACGAATTCTATGTGAATGGTTTAGGCGCAAAGTCAGCGCACACACATACAAATAACTCGAAGCTCTTATTGTGTATGGAGAATTTCATAAAAATGCCCGATTTTGTATGGCAGCTTCCTTTTTTTGAATTTCCCTGAAAAAACGGAGTATACGGGACAGGTTGACGAAATGCAAAATATAAGCAAAATTGTTGAGAAAATCGACATCTTTCAAAATATTTCTATATGGCAACTATCCTACTTTTTCGAATAGTAAAAAATGAAAAAAAAAAGGTTCTGAGGAATGTATTTAAACTCGTCTTAAGTGCGTGACATAAGCAGCTTTTTCGTAAGTAGAAAACTTTTGACTCGCGAAGATCTCCAAAGTACACCAAAAAAGCTCGGAGATTTTTCTGTGGTGCTCGGCAGTTCTCGCCGCGCCGCCGCCGCTCCGGTACGAAGCGACGTAAAAGACTTTCATCGAATACGCGTCAAAAACAACCCGTAGTAGCTCCCCTTCTATCCACCCCACTTTTTTATATAAACCTGACATGGATGGCTACATCGCACACGGTGTTCTACCGTGGCAGAAACTTCCCAGTGATGTATCCGGCTACATTTAACTGGACGAGAAACATGAAACCTGTTTGCGTAGTCGTTGTTCGAGGTGCTTCATCGAAGTATGTTTGTGCAGTTTTTGGAGTGGCGTTCTCTATTCAGATATGTTTAATTAGGTAGTTGTAGTGGTTGTTGACTAAATATTGTGTATTCTGTGATAGAGTTTATCTGGCTTGACCCTGACCTCACCTATTCGCAATCTGATCCACCTAACCTCTGTTTGACCGTTCCAAATATTTTTGGACGTTTCTCTCTAGTCTTACTGATATGAACCTCTCTCGAATGAATATGTTTTAGTTGCATATGTACTGTTTATTTCGGTAACACTTTTTCGGTATTTTCTTTTGCCCACCGCATAGCCCGCGCGTAATTACCCTTCCCGCCTTCTCCCAATATGCCCAATTATGAACCTACCATGAACATAAACAACAATTTCCATATTTCTAACTTGAAACATTACGAACTTCCATACAAACCTTCATCCCCCATTTAGTACTGTTAGGGGATTCAATTTTAAAAATCCATACGTAGTACTAATCTACATCCTAATAAAAGGAGCTCCAGTGAAAATTCCATGCTTCTAGACCCAGCGGTTTAGGCTGTGTATTGTCTGTTAGTGAATGTGAATTTTGTCAGAGTCGGGGGCTCAGTGGTTGTAACATTCTGTACGGATATTCTTTCACTGCCGAGCGCGGTCAGGTAATGTATGGATGACCGCTCGACCGGAGATGCTTGTCGTTGTTCGGATTCCACGTAAAACTTAAGGTCCCTTCCCTCTCCTTACATCGGGGAGGGTTAAACCCGCCCGGTTTGGTAACACCGCACTGAATGAAAAGACGGTCGAAGCGGCAATGAAAAACAGTCAGTGTTTTCCTTCCAGTTCAGTGTAGCCGGCGCGATTTATCGAAGCGCTGAAATGTCACCTGCATAATTCACGAAGGTCTATTAGGCTAACATCACTGGTACCAAAAACTAGTGCATTAGGCGATGTAGCCAGCCGTGTCAGTTTCCATAAAAGAAAAAACCAGTTAATCAGTGACTTCTAGAATTGTATGCAATATATTCTTCATTATGCCCACATACATAGTATGCCTAGTAATACACATGTTCTAGTAATTTTATTTTTCTTTATTTATACATACACCCCAGTACATATATGTACATACATGCATGGATACGATTAAAAGCCTCCTTCCCGCAGGGGTAGGCAGAGACAATCGAGCGCAGTTTCACTAGTACCTGACATACAGCTCACATCCTCGACTGTCTATATAGCTTCACAAATGGGCGCCGATAACGGGTGCTGCGAACTTGCACTTTCCGCAAAATGTTCCCTATTTGGTCATGGCATGTTCGCCTAGGGCAGCCCCGTTCGAGCCTTTTTTCTACATAAGTTTAATATAGGTACATTCTTTGGTCATTCTCTAACCATTTTTGTTTCGTGTATAGATGAATGAATGTCCTTTAAAGTTTATTAAGTAGATGATGCCGTGGACCTATTATAAAAATCTAATCAATTGTAAGCTTTACAAGCGCCATCTATTAGTAGAATAGCTCGAATCATCTATGGAATCACCGCCATAGCTGTAAGTTAATAATATGTTTTTTATTCAGAATGTCAATTACATTTAATTTTATTTATATTATTTTTAGACAGGCTAGGCTTAAAACCTTGTTACTCGCGAGGGCCATATGCTGTCCCTACGTCCTTTTCATTGTTTATTTATATCTGTGTGAAGTAGCTGAAAAATTGTATTACCTGTGTCATCAATGGAAATAAACCTTTCTCATTCTTCTTATTCTATGGCGCGAAACTCGTAAAAAGTGAACTCATAGTCGGCTTTCAGTTTATAATTTACAAATACTTAGGTAGTGAACAGAATTTATTATTGCATTACGTACAGACGTCTTCTGAAAATGTTTACATCTCTACAGTGAAACTGAGGAAAAGTTGCTATCGTGTTTATGAAGACAGGCAAATGTTGTGTTTGATATTCTTTCTCTCGATTTAATGAAACCATTCTTGGAGACTTGCAGAAGAATTTGAAGAAAAACTTAATAATCATAATTTTCCACATGGTTGGTAATAGTTAGTTGTTATTAGATAGAGACAGGCAGCCGGTACAGTTGTTCAAACACTGTGATACTCAAACAAAAGTTGTATTAATACGCCAAACACTACAATTTATGCACTATTTCAACAGACAACTCAAATAATAGCAACCTTCAATGTTTCAAATTCGATTTCACATATAAAGAACGTAATACGTAATCTTAATCAGAAAAATACGGAAAAACAAATAAAGAAAACTTGCCGCATTCAACTGGATCTTCTTAACGCTCACTCAGCGTTGAATACGGCAACAAATTGAAGAGAACTCGTCACGGTCGGGGTGGCGAGGTTGGTATTGCAGTGGCAGCTAAGGCCAAAGGTCCCGGGTTCAAACCCCGGTTCGGACGTTTCTTTATTTGTTTTTCCGTATTTTTCTGATTAAGATTCAGTAAGCCACTTGCGTGCTAAGCAAGGAGAATCAAATAAAAAAAATTCATTGGTAATAGATAATATATGCATTATAAGTAAGTTCTTTCAGATTCATACTGTTCTTTTAGGGTTCTATGCCGCAAAAGGACATACGGAACTCTTATAGGATTACTTTGTTGTCCTTCCGTCCATCTGTCTGGTAAGACCCTTTTTCTCTGGAACGGGCTGTGGCATCAACCTGAAATTAGTAACAAATAAAGTGACCTACGGTCACTTAGAGGTGTAAAAATTTAATACTAGCAAACTCACTCATCAAAATCTATAGGGCACTTCTTTTTGGCCTAGCTAGAGTCATAAACTTAGGGCAGGAAGCAAAGTCTTACAGAAGAAGTAAAGGAAATATCCGAAAATGTTTAATTTGTATTTTATGACATAACTTTTTTTTTGTTTTACAGCAAACTCAATCATAAAAACTTACAGGGTATTTCCCGTTAATCTAAAATCTTGAAATTTTGCAAGAGGCAAGGCACAAATAAAGAAAAACAAAATTAATTTTGCTAGTTTTTAGTTTTACCATATGAATAAAAAATATTTTTCCGACCACTGAATACTCACTCATGAAAGCCTATAGGACACTTCCGTTGACCTAGAATCATAAAATTCGCCATGAAGCAAATTCTCGAAGCACAATTAAAGGAAAACATCCGAAAATTTTTAATTTTTCTTTTGCAATTTTTTTTTTTGGGATTGAGAAAAAACTCGCTCTTTAAATAATATTGTTTGAGCTTACGGTTTTTCCGGTGATTCTTGTAGACATCGCAGTTGCTCTTCAAACCTATATTGTACTTCCCCTCGTTGACCTGGTACCATAAAATTTGGGTTGATGCAAAGAAAATAATTAAAGAAAAAAATACGAAAATCTAAATTAGTACTTTCTTGTCCGTCGGTGTCGGTATCGAAAACAGGAAAAAGTTCCAGAAACTCTTAATTCCCCGGAATGATGAACCATCTACATTCATAATTATGTTGCTATGGAACCTTCAGGGCGGGAGTCCTTCATTCGCACTTGTCCAATTAATTTGGTGTTAATTTTGCACTTGGGTACTCGGCTTCAAATGTATGTCATACCGGTGGAGTCGAAAGACGTGATCGGAGAGGGTTTAAAAAGTAGATGGTGTTATAGTTGACAGCTAAGTATAATGTGTATTTTCACAAGAGACACAAGAATGTTGGCAAATTGAAGAGTAGGATCAATAAGCTTCTGTTCAGTTACTGTGGTGCTCCAACGCGGCTTGTTACCGATGTAGTCGATGCCACTGGAGTTGATGCTAGGGTACTCCACTATGACCGATTATCGAATAAAAAGTAATAATTAGCCGTTACTAAGAAGTGTTTGTTGGTTGTGCAGTCAACACCATGCAAGCACCCGGTGATAGTGCTGCAGAACGTGGAGTTCACAGACCTGCACGCGCTGGTCGAGTTCATCTACCACGGCGAGGTGAACGTGCACCAGCGGTCTCTCACCAGTTTCCTCAAGACGGCTGAGGTGCTGCGCGTGTCCGGGCTCACTCAGCACGATGACGCGCAAGGGGTGAGCGAACTCTGCCTCTACGTCTCTACTTACTTTAGAACACCTACCCCGGTGCGTGTTCTCTCACCAGCTTCCTCAAGACGGCTGAGATGCTGCTCGTGTCCGAGCTCACTAAGCACGATGACGGACGCGCAAGGGTGAGCGAATTCCGTCTCTCTCTACGTACTATTAATACACCTGCCCCGGTGCATGTTCTCTCACCAGCTTCCTCAATACGGCTGAGGTGCTGCGCGTGTCCGGGCACACTCAGCATTAACAAAAATTATCGTATAAATTTCATTTTGCCACTGGGGTTGTGAATCGCTGTAAGGTCTTTGCTTACAGTGACGCTTGGTCCTGGTCATCTCTCACCCTATAATATGGTTGAGGAAGGCGATTACTGGCCCAGGGCCTATATTCTCCCGCTATGTATAAAACGGCCTGACATCGCATATCACAGTGTACACTCGCTCGCACGGGGCGATTAGATAGAGACGTAATTGTGCAAGCCCTTTTACGTGTTTACAGGTTCGATAGGTGAATAACCCTCCTGGTGTAAAACACTTACAAGCTTACAAAATATTTCTTCCAGAGTGATATCGCTCGCTCTGTACAGTAAGAACACCTTCAATACTTCCGGCTCTTCTCGCGGGGACTTTATCGGATTTTCCTAGGAAAATCTGATAAGGAGACAGCGGTAATTGAAAAAGTATAGTGAGAACACCTGATTTGTGCGCAACAAAGTCAGTTTTTCTTATGTAAAGTTCTCAGTTTTTTTTTAAGCAAAATTACTATCACTAAGATGAAGAAAAACACGGTGAGGAAACAAATACAATAAGAAAGCATTTGTTTTGCAGTGCAGTAAAAATATGTTCACTAGAAACATTATAAATTACACAATTAGTTCAGGACATAGTTCAGAACAGATACCTGGCTGAATTTCTTCTTGATGTCAGAATTAATGCCTAGGTATACAAAGTTGGGAGGAATTTAAGTTATAGAAAATAATAATTATGAGGCCCGATTTTCAGAGGAAAACTTACTTGAAACTTGAAGAAGTTTGCTGTTATTTTGCCTAAAATTATGAAACGTTACAACTTTAGCGATAAGGGTATAAAACATGATACCTGTGCACGCAAATAGGTGAGCATTCAGGAAAGTAACGATCGCGATCGATAACTGTGACCCTACCCACCCAAACTTAGGCTTGATTGCCGATTACGCCGATGCCGTACTGCAATTAAACTATTTTACCTCCTGTACCGGTTCGCCCTATAGTGGATGCCGCTTATGTCGTATCTCTAGAAGCCATACTTGCCTGGAAAGAAAATAATTTGTTTCCACTGGGTGAAACGGTCACGTGCGCAAATTGCAGTCGCTGATTACATTCTTTCACTTAAGAAAAGCTTATATCGGTCTCCAGGATCCTCAGCACAGATTACCTCTAACATCTTCAACAACAACTAACGCACATCCAGGGTGAGATATTAGAGTACTCCGTCATTACTATGTAATGGGCAAGGGTGAAAAACGACATTGGTAATTTATAAGATCGCATAAATTTGTAACGGTGGGCGAAAAAGTTGGTCTTTAATCAACCTCGGTCGCGCCGTCATTACAACCGGTTGTGCGAATTATTTCAGTGATTACAAAGTTAAAGTTTCCTGTTTCCCTAAATTGCATTCTTATTAATAGGCATTCGTAGGTTTGCTACACATAATATTATAGGTATTTAGCGACTTGTTTTTCCTTAAAATTGCAACGTAATGTGCTTATTAACAGAAAAACCGTTGTTGGCATTTTCAATGGGATTTTAGTCCGGTTATTAACGAGTGTACCTAGGCTACGATTATAACACAAGTCATATTTTTAGTAGCTACAGTCAGATATCGAATAAACCGCGAGAGTTCGATCCGTCCGCAGTCCGTCAATCCCCCAAGAGTCCGGTGTCTATTCTATTTCACAAATTGACTAGAAAATGACCACGTAAAGTGTCATGTATTGTCATTCTTTATTCATCACCTATACACAATTCACTCTACATGTTTTTGTCATTTGTCATATTCTATAGAAAACAAGAACAGAAAAGAAACGTGGCAATTTTTTTTTACAACGTTCACTTATTCTATACGTTTACAAAAGTACTTCCACACGAGGCACCCGTTCACTAGCATCACGCCGGGGCCAGCCATCGCCTCTCTCAACCATATTTGAAGGAGAGAGACGACACGGACCAAACGTCCCATATGCACACACCTAAAAGTGATGCAATACCCTAGTGCCAAAATGAAATGTTTACGATGCATTTGTAAGTTTAGTTTTAATACTGCTGCTTTTTTCACTGACTACAACAGTGTAGGTGTTGATCAGACCCTTGTTAGATTTACAGTACAGCGATAATTTTGAAATGTTGTTGTCACTTAACAAACCAACGTTCGGGTGGTCGTGAAGGTGTCCCGGGAAGCTTGTCTCTGGTCCCAGTCACTTTTCTTGGACCAAATTGGTTCCCTGTTTTTTTCTCTCGCCTATTTATTAGTACTTTCCTAAAATATAAATTGTATTTAGTTTTAATTGGGAAAATATTTAAAATTTTGTAAACGTAATTATTATATTTAAAATAAAAAAAAATACGTATTTTATCTTCTATAACTCCGAAGTACGTTTGTTTGTAATTCTTCTCCTCCTAAAGGGGTTGACCGATTTTGAAGAAAATATTTTTTTTCCATTTATGACGTCATCTGGATGGTATTAAATGTGCAGCTGCGCTGGGTATGTGGCACTGTTTCGATATCCAGAAGTGTTTCTTTTCATTCTCCTTCCCGTAGTACGGGTAGGTATAGGGTAAGGTTAGGGGTAGGGGAAGGGTTAGGGGCAGGGGTAGGGAATGGGTTTAGGGTAGCGGTAGCGGTAGATGTAGTTGTAGGCGCATTGGAAGGGGGGGGGGGACATTATTTCACATACGAGTATTATATCAGCAATCACCGTGCACTCACTAATACTGGATATGTTTTATGGGTGCAGCCCCTGGCGCAGTTCCAGAACTTGTCTCGAGCGGCGGCGGCCGCCCAGGCACACACGTCTCCCTCGCTGCCGCCGCACACGCCGCACACGCCGCACACGCCTCACCCGCCGCACCCGCCACACACTCCCAACTTCAGCGAGAAGCTCGAGGAGGCTCTGCTCTCGCAGCCGCCTCCTTCGATACAGCATCTGATGCGCCGCGGCAGCGGAGTGCCGCTCTCTCAGCGGCGCGTCTCTCGCAGCTCCGACAACTCTCCGGACCTCATCAAGCGGCCCCGCCACGACAACAACAACACCGAGCAGACCTCACACATGCCTCAGATATCGCCGGCGGACTTCTCCACCAAGTCGCTGGTGAACAACGCGCGCGTAAACCACGACGGCGGCAACAACGGCATATCCAACTGCAGCAGCTCCCCCTCGCCTCGGCTCATGGACGATGTGAAGCACGAGCCGCTTGACATGATGTGCTTACCCAACGCCGACCACGACCGCAGCACCGACACGCCACCACACTCGCACTCACACCACAGGTCTCACGTGAGTGCCGACAATATTCTCACTCGTAGTTTGATTGGATCGATGCTCTCAGCTCAGCAGACCCCCGTAGAGTCGACGAATGCTCGTTGACCCTACTCTTGAAGGGGCTGACGTTAGGGGAATTGGAAAATAGCATTTTTTTCGTCGGTACGAGGAATACATTTTCGAAGATTTCGGTTCTATCTTTCGGCACGTCGACGACAAATGGATGGGGACCACTCCTCAGACTGCTGCATCGATATTTTAATTAAAAGCTGGAATCAACCCGCACGCGCCTATATTCATTTGAATATTTCGCAAGCTCTTATATACCGCCGAGAGAAAAAGAGATTTTATGTTATTGTCGGTCAGGTACCGATGTGCATATGGTACCGTTTGGGGCCTATACTTTAAAGAATGAACTCACTGCATCTCTTCCCATGCATGTCGCAAAAGGCGACTAAGGGGTAAGAACACGATGCAGTGCTAAAGTAATTTTTTTAGAAAAACTACGACCACCACATTGCGCAAGGTATTCGGACAAGATATCAAGCAGCATGTAAGGCACGAAGACCCACCTACTGCATGACTTGATAAAAGTACCGTTCCAATGTGAGAGGTGGCGAGCCTGTCGCCCTTTAGCACGGCATCTATCTATATCTATAGGAAGTTTTATTAAAACAAGAACCGTGTGAGGTGTGTAAATTTATATGTGGTTGCTTTTTTACATTCGAGCTAATCTCGAAGACTACTGTACCGATTTCAATAGTTCTTTCACACGTTCAAAGGTTGTCTTTTTGGCCTTCATATAGGCTATATAACATCACAATAAATACACACGTACAGTACGTTTGCCGGTTTCGTGGAGAGACGACGTCTCCGTGATAGGACGCTCTGTGCGATACGTCGGAACAATCTGATAAAGTCGCCGCGAGAAGAGCCGGAAATTTTCAAAATGTTGGGAACTTACATTACTTAAATTAAGGGCGGAGTGATCGCCGCAGCCCCGCCGCAGAGCGTGGTAGTGCGCTCTGCGAGAGGAGGGAGGGCGGATTTTAACGAATTTATTCGAATTAGTAGTTATTAAAGATAAACATTTTTAAAAAAATATTAATTTTTCATTGTACCCATTTTTCAAAGTTTATTTATCTGGAGTGTCAGATTAGCCGAGCGGGCAAGAGCATGCCTCTCAAGTGGGAGGTGCGGGTTCGAACCCCACTGGGAGCACAACATTTACTACTTTAGAATTTGTTCTAAAATAGCTGCTGACACTCCGGTGAAGGAAAACAGCGTGAGGAAACCCACTTCCAAGCCGGTTGGTCACGTGGTCAAGTGGAAGTGTATGACTAAATCCTCTCATATCATGTAAATGAGAGAGGCCTGTACCCATCAGTGGGCGAATAAAATGGCTGCAAAAAAAAGAAAGAAAATTTATCTGGTG
>WYDE02063687.1:0-12134 GCA_009867175.2 Adela reaumurella | reverse complement strand
TGCCGTGCTAAAGGGCGACAGGCTCGCCACCTCTCACCTTGGCACGGTACTTCTACCAAGTCATGCAGTAGGTGGGCTTCCATGCCTTACATGCTGCTTGATATCTTGTCCGAATACCTTGCGAAATGTGGAGGTCGGTGTTGTGCTGCAATTTACCGGATTTATTGCAGCACAACACCGATTAAGTAAGTGATATGTATGTATGTACATCAATTTTCAATTTCCTAGAAGAGCTGGTAAGAAACTTCTCTGACAAATTTTAACACCCTTCGCCTTGTAATATTCTCAACTGTACATTATTCATGTTATTCCGGTTAAGGCATGTGCTTTGTACATGAAGTCCCTTGTAAAATCTAGTAAAGTTTCAGTGAATGCTGTTATAATTATCTTGTATGTATTTGTTGACTTTTCAGTTGAAAGGCACTGACTGACAGGATTTAAATTATTTAATGATTTCAAATAGTTCATGAAAATTTCGGGCTCGCTTCGCTCACCAATCGTCATTGGTATGATTCGTTTCCTTTTCTATTCAAAGGCACAATCCTCATAACTTCCTTTGAAGGACACCGCCCTAATGATAATTCACTAATCCTAACGGCTTACTTTGTTGGTTTGTTGTTCTGTTCCACAAGAAGGGAGATAGGACGGAGTTGAAAAACTATCGGCCAATCTCTCTTCTAAGTTATGTGTACAAAGTCTTTTTGAGAATAATCACGAGTCGATTGACGCAGAGGTTGGACCAGTACAAACCACGGGAACAAGCTGGGTTCAGCAAGGAATTCGGAACATTGGATCACATCTTGACTATAAGACAGGTGATCCAAAATAGTGATGAGTACAACAAGCCGATATTCTTAGCCCTCGTCGACTACGAGAAGGCATTTGACTCAGTTGAAAAATGGACTGTCGAAAACTCCCTCCCTAAATGCAGAGTCGACCACCGATACGTCGAGGTACTCCAAAACTTCTATCGATCAGCGACGATGAATGTGAGGCTGCATGATAACACCCATGCCATCCTACTCGGAAAAGGAGTGAGGCTAGGGGATGTGTTCTCACCCAAGGTCTTTACAAATGCACTAGAAGACGTGTTCAAGATGCTTGAGTGGGAGAAAATGAGCATCAATATCACTGGAGAGTTTCTCAGTCATCTGCGTTTCGCCGATGACATTGTTCTCCTCGCTCATTCCCGGAATCAGCTTCAGAAGATGCTCAGCGACCTCTATGAGGCTTCGTTGAGGGTCGGTCTGATGATGAACCGGGGATAAGACCGAAGTCATGTCGACGGAGGATAGGCGTGGGGGACAAATAATCATCGAAGGCGAAACAATCGATCAAGTGGAGGAGTATGTGTACCTCGGCCAAATACTTCGGCTAGATGGACAAAGTTTACTCAAGGCGGTAGAAAGACGCATTCAACTGGGTTGGGCTGCCTTCGGAAAACTGAAATTCGTCCCAAAATCTGTACTGTTGCAAAATCTCAAGACCAGGATGTTCGACCAGTGCGTACTTCCGGTTATGACACACGGATGTGAAACGTGGGCTCTAAAGGCTGGCATAGCCCAAAGCTCTGTGTCGCCCAACGAGGCATGGAGTGATCCATGCTGGGAATATCTCTACGAGATGGTGCCCTGTCGATTTTGGCTTACATCTCCAAATAATAAATAAAAAATGCAGACTTAATTCTCTCGCCCAATTATCTAATTAGTTTCACCACTGTGCTTACTTCCCCAAATATAAAAAAAAAATCCCTAATTTGGCTCCTGAATCCTCCCATGCTTATTGTGTGTGTATTGTGTGCCCAAACTTACACACAGCCCATCGGGTAGCCGCGCCTTTTGGTCTCAAATTTCATCCAAGAGTCGTCTATAAAACGCTATGTGGGTTGGATATTTCGAAGAGTTGCGGGCCTGACATACTCGGCGTACCGGCGATAGTCTTGAAAAATTGTGCTCTGGAATTGGCTCCAGTTCTCACCCGCCTGTTCAAGTGCTGCTGTTCCGCCTTCCTACTGGAAAAGAGCTTCGGTCCAACCGGTCCCCTAGTGGGGGACCCTGTGAACCCATCAAACTATCGCCCTATCACGATAACCTGACTCTTGAGTAAGGTTTTGGGGCGTATTATCAACTCAGCGCTCCTGTCGTACCTAGAAGACTCTAAACTCCTCGATGACAAGTAGTACGAATTCCGGAAGCAAAGGTCGACTGGATACCTAGCGTACGCCACACACGTGTGGGCTGAAAGACTTGACGGTTTTGGGGGATCAGTGGCGGTCGCTTTGGACAGAAGGGGAAGGTGTTGAACTCAGCACTCAATGGCTTCACCACAACATATCCGGGCCCATTGGCAGTAAAAAGGGTGTCCATCGAGGGGACCACCAGGCGGCGCTGCCAGACTCCTCTGCGCACTAAGTTTCGGCCCGCTGCAGGCCCTCGTCAGATAGTCTGCGATAACTAGCAGACTAGCTAACAAGGGCCTGCGAATTGATTTGTACATTAAGTCAAAAAAGTATCTGGAATTGATCATTTAATTCAAATCAAATAATTATTTTTTGTTGCTAAGTTGGCACAACTGTTTTCTATTCTGGCATGGAATTTGAGCACCAACTGTCATTTCATTTGTTTACAGTGCTCGATTTTGTTAGTTTATTTGTCTCAAATTTTGCATCGCAATTGTAATTTTGTGTTCCCTCGTTTCTATGCCGATTCAGTAGTGCTTTGCATGCTTCGACGCTTAAGTCTCGCTGATGGTCGCTTAATACGTGTGGCACCCACTTAACTAGTTTTTTTATCTTTCCGATTTGACGCATGTGCTTCAATGTTCTTTTAACACTAACTCCAAAGCCCGCAGCAAGCTCAGCTGTACATAGAAGTGGATCCACTTCCACTATCGCCTTGAATTCATTGTTGTCAACAATAGTTACCGGCCAACCGCGAGGCTCGTTCTTCAACTCGAAATTTCCAGATTTAAAATGATTAAACCAATAACTGGCCGTGCTTATGCAAGAAGTGTTAGGCCCGTACACTTCGTTAATGATTTGTGGTGTTTGCGCAGCGGTATTTCTACTTAGGAACTCTATTCGAAAATTGTACGAATTTTCAGTCACAAAAGCAAAATACTATCTATAAACAAATGACTTAATTTGAAATTGCAATAACATGGCTTTTGAATAAAATTAATTTTAATTTAGAATCGTGCGCCCATCCACAGATAACTAATTCTAAAAATGCTGGCTTTTAAAATCTCCAATTTCATAGGTAAAGACCTATTATTATTTAGGTATTTAAGATAATAAAATTCATCACCAAAGATTATTTTCTTAAATTTCAGGGTGGCCTAAAGGGGCAACATTCACCATGGGTGACACCAAGCAGGTGAAGGTAGACAACTGGGGAGCATTCTTTCTCCAGCGGCTGAAACACTTCTTCAACCGCACCGATTACTGCGACCTCACACTACAATTCCAAGACAATGCGCAGCTCAAAGTCCATCGACTCGTCCTCAATGCCTGTACCGAGTATTTCGAACTCCTCGAGAGGACCTGCGAGATGTACGAGGACTGCCTCATCATGCCAGACGACTTGCAAGCCGATGTCGTCGTTCCCATTGTCAATTTCATGTATACCGGCCAACTGGAGTATAAGTACGAACTCCTCAACAAGTTATATCAAACGGCCCAAATAATGAACATGTCTGTACTCACAAAACTACTAGATGTACATCGCCACCAACCCGCGCCGCCGCCGCCACCCAAATCTACTCCGGTGAAATATAAGCAACACAACAGCTACAGCAGACCTGCGAAAGCGACCCCTTCCACCTCCCAAAAGAAATTCTACATCCCTCCCCGGCAAACGACCGCTCCGGTTGTGAAAGCTGCACCCGTAAGAACTCAAGAAAGACGGTCCCAAAAATATGTTCCCGCACGCCCCACTAGATACGAGCTACCTGAAGAACTCGACAAGGATGGCATTTTTGAAGATTCTTTTTCGAGCTTATCATACGAATCGAGACCTCTCATGACGCACCCTGCGGCCGAATCATCCTCTAAGTCATATTCGAGTTATGAATCACCTCGTGCCCAGAAGTTTGAGGAACTGAGGAAACTCATGAAGCGGCCCTCTACTTCTACTGCCGATGTTGCAGAGTTCAAGCGGTTAAGGAGTAACCAGAGCAATCTGTTTGGAGACTCTGAAGAATATGTAACCACCGATGAGCAGCTGGACGACCCATTCGACATTCACCAGAGCGCACAGCAGCCTCGGCAGACGCAAGACGGCGGCAACCAACTATTTGACCATGTCATAGAAATGCAAGGAGCTAAGGTCACAATTGAAGCAAAGTCACAAAATGAAAATTCAGTAGATCACGCAAAAATCATCAGTGAAGTATTGAAAAAATACCCACATCTGGTAAAGAATAACAAAAACATAAAACTTAAGATTGTCAATTCACCGAAATCTGAAGGCAAATCTGTTGTCAACAGAAGGATCGCAGCTCAATCGAAGAGATCGGCCTCGCCCTTGATGAAACATAATAAAAATACATACATACCTGAAATGAAAACAGTTAAAAAGGAAAAGGATGTAGACTTTGTTTACGAAACTGACATAACTGACACTAAGGAAGTTGGCAGGTTAATCGCACTCGGGGTTGAGAACGTGAAAGGTCCGTGGATATGTCTCATCTGCGGAACTCCAGGGAAGGCACTGCACTTCACTTCTTATCATAAATTCCGGAACCATCTCGTTGATGTTCACAACGAGAGGCCACCTTCAAACATGTGTCAATTCTGCGGCCTAAAGTCGGGCAAAAGGAACCATCTACTTCATCACATATACACCAAACACGGAGTTCCTCCGCCACCGTCGTATCACTTCCCTAAGTGCAATCAGTGCTCTTACATAGCTCTCACGCAGGCCTTCCTGATTAAACACAAAATGACACACACTGATATCAGATTTTTTACCTGCAACGTGTGCCAGAAGAATTACAAGAGTAGCACTCAGCTACTGCACCACATCCAAGAGACTGGTCACAAGATATGCGCCGAACGCAAGTCCAACTTACAATGCATCTACTGTATGAAAGTGTTCCTAAGAGAAAGCAACCTCTACGCTCATCTGAAAACGGCCCATAGGTCAATGGCCAGGCACGATGGTATTATTGATTATTCAGATGAAGATGAAGATTTGAACGGAAGTTTGAACGTAAAGCGAGAGCCAGTCGCGAGTGAAGAAATGGATAAGCCAGAGGAAGAATATGAACAAGAGGAAGAGGAAATGCAGTATCAAATCCAAGATGATGGAAACATTCAAGTCATTAACAAAAAGGTGACCAAGTCACCATTGTCGGGTAATGTCAATCAAAAGATTTTAAATCAAAGTCTTAATCAGTCTTCGAGCTCTCCTAAGAAGATAACAAAACCACAATCTCCTAAACCTTCCAGAAATCAACAAAGCGTTAGGCGAATTGAGCCGTCAATGTTAACCGATGCCATCGCCAATGAAAGAATAGTCAATGAGAGAATAGTAGTTCTAAATCAAAATGAATTCCTGTACAAAGGAAACTCTTCCATAGGTGGAACCAGCCATAATACTCAAAATGATGAGTACATAATATCCGACATGCTTGAGACAGATTCTCAGGACAACCCCCAAACTCTCGATGTATCAATTTCGCAAGCTGAAATGTCCCCCGAAATGACCAACAGCCAATTAGGACACGCTCATCAAATTCATCAAAATGTTATAAGCAGCCCATTGATCAAAAAGTCTACCGTCATCAATCAGCCCTACCAAATTGTAGTATCCAGTGAACAGGAATACAAAGCATTGATGGCTGCCAATCCAGCAATAATATTCCAGGATGCAAGTCAAAGTAAGGCTCTATCCGTCATGGCTCACAGTTCCAACATGACACCTGAGGGAATCGATTTGGATCCCTCTCAGAACAGCAATATGATGATAATTCAAAACGATTACCCCATCAATGTGTCTGACACGCTCACCGGGGATAATTCAAACATTGTAGTTGTCTACAGTCATCCGTTAGATGAGCAATCAATGCAATATTCTGCGCAACAATTAGTTCAGACCACCCAGGAACAACTTGTGCAATCTTCACAAGTTATTCCATCTATCAGGTCAGTTCCCTTGATGGACAGTGCAATAATGGCTCATGAGGAGGTCCAACAGTGGGAGAATCCTCCGATCATTCAGAACACTGTGGAAACTCTACAAGATGCTCAGCCTATATCATCACATATCACCATGCAAGACGACCAGGAACCAGTACATAGTACGGAAGAAGTCATTAGTGCACCCACTGTCGTCGACAAGGGCCTGACGGAATTAGCTGAGCTTCAAATACTGGGACAAAATGCGGACGTCATGACTGAAGTTGTCGTTTCACAACCTTCGGAAATTCAGTCTGAAGAACTGCAAGAAACGGTAGCGATTGATCAAACTGATAAAACATTCAATCCAGAGATGGTGCCAGAGAAAATGGTGTGCGATAATCAAGAAATTCCGGAACCGGTACCAGCGAATAATGAAGAAGTCGTTCTTCCTCAAGATCAGAATGTATCTGAGATGGAAGTTGAAAGTCAAGAGGAGACTTCTTTAGAAAATACAGAAATTATTTCTTCCGTCGATGAGCCACTTGAAGTAGACGCTCCAAATGGTGAGAACTTTGAAGCTAGTACAGAGAGCGAGACTTCACAGGAACTCCCTGAAGACCAATCCGAAGTAGAAAGTTTGAAACCTAAAGAGGTGAGTGAACAGATTAAAAACTTAGCAGCCGAATGGTCTGATGATGAATCTTCAAAACTTCCGGAAGAAACCGTGGCCACATCTGTTAATGAAACAGTGGAAGGCGCAAGCTCTTCTACTGAGAAAATAGCAGTGATGCATGGCGATGTGGAAGAATCCATTGAGAATATTCAGCAAGAAATGGATAATCAAGTAAGCAGTACACCTCCAACCAAACGCATTATTATTACGAGCGACATCACAATACCAAGTTCGACACCTTTACTCCCAGCACTAAGTGACGCTCAAGTAATTGAAACGCAAGCCACAGAATCCAAGTCAGAGGAACCGGAAGTAGCAGTGTCTACAAGAAGCAAGATATCCTCTCTATTGAATGACTGGGATGATAATGATTCTCAGCCAGAGTCAAACGGAGGTAAGTCACCTGAGAAAGTTATCGAGGAGCCTCATATGGAACCGGAACCAAAACAGGGAAATGTTGCGGATGAAACGGACACACCAGTCGAAGAAAAACTGAAGAGTTTGGACAAAATCATGAGCGATTGGGATGACGAAGAGGAAAAAGAGGTAGGTAGGAGTATTATTCTATGAAAAATCTATACTTTTATTTGAATTATCCTGTTGTGGAATCATTTTTAATTAAACCTGATGTGGGAGGCTACACCGGCAGACGGTGTAAGCATTTAGCCTATATCACCTGTTCTGGAAGTCTCGCTCCCAAACTCCTTCTCTACCTATCCATATTCTGTATGATGTCATATAATATGAGCTTAGCGCCGTTCTTGGCAAACCTACAGAGACAAGTAGATCAACTTTCAGAACAAAAAATTCAGTCTTTAATCCGTTTTTCACTATCCGGTCTACTAATATCAGTACTTGTTTGCTTTAAAGTTGTGGTCCTTTGTTATGTTATTTTCCCGTGGAACGAAGGTTCAACTAGTACTACATACTGTTCTGCCTCAGGACAAAAATGATTTTTGTTTAAAGGATGTGTTTTGGTGACGTGCGAAGTTGTACTCAGTCAATGTAAATTGTAAATTGAATTGATTGATCCTTGAGATGATAACTTACAGATTCTTTCTGCCCCGTTTCACTGTTGCTGTGTGTCCTTCATGTACTTCTCTAGGAAGACTTTTCTGCAAGAGTTCTCGACCTTACAAGTCATTCCAAGTTGGTGCCCGCACCAATAGATCTAGACAGGGTATAGGAACAGCAAAGACTGATACAGAAATTCTGAAAACTTTTGCGCGGGAGGATACGGAGCAAGGTTCGGTTCGGTTTCGGAATGTTAGTTTCCCATGGAACTGTAAGTTCAACAACCACAACATGCTTAGTCACCTTTGAGTGTATGAGTATGTCCGGTCTGTATGCTGTGACACAGATTTCTGAAGGCATTTGGGGTAATGCTTCTCACGTGTATCCATTAACAATTGCCAGTCCTTTGTTGCTCCCAAAATTGAGGAAGGTTTTGTCCTATCCTTGGGCAGCTTAGTGGCTCCCGGCTTCACAAATTTGCCACTACTGGTTTGTCCCTTCCTAGTCCGTGCAATGGAAAGGCTGATGGCTTCTCTGATGATTTGTAAGAAACACCATAACTTTTGTCTTATGTGCATTTATTTTCATACTGGGATGTGTTAATCCTTAAAGTTTAAAATAAGTTATAATACAAAACCCGCAAAATCGATAATGAGATTTCACAATTTTTTAAACAACAATGGCAATGTCCATTTACAAAAAATTCGTCTAGCCAAAAGTTTCAGCTCGTGGACTACGCCGTTTTTTCTATAGGCCTGTGTTACATCGGAGTATGTGTTGGTGGCATTGACACACACATTGTTCTGATATCATACAATTTAATCCAAGTAAATACAGTCTCACTAACTTGATTTTATATTCGTTACAGTTTTATTCATTTCCAAATTTTTATTATTTTATTTTCTGGTATATAAATAAATACATTACAATTTTGAAATTACATTTGATATTGTTTTTTCAGGAATGAAAGAAAAGAAAAGAAGTAAATAAAAGAAGCTGACTGCTTATAAGAAGATAAGAAGGAAAAAAATGCATAACCTGAGGTTACAAGGTGTTTGCCAAGGAGGTAAGACGAAGTAAAAAGATTTAAATTATTGTATATAATTTACACAATAGGTATGCTTACCTACCATTTTAATGTATTGAAAGCTTAGGCTTTACATTTTTAATTTATCGTTTTTATTAGTTAGATGTTTTATTTCATCAATCATCATCGCTTAGCAATAGGTAGGTGAAAATATTTCATACATAAATTTAACTTATATTCTAACAAAATGTGTATGTAAATGTTGTTTATATGATCATGTAAATAATTGCAGAAGTAATATTTTTACACGGTTGATGGTCTTATTTATGACAAAACTATGAGTATCAGTAAATGGTTATTTTAGCCGTACAATTACAAGGTAAATGTACGCCAGTCTTCACCATAGTTGAATCAAATTAAATATCTTTAATAAATCTCATAAAAAATGTACAACAGGCAATACCTAACTCTAATAAAGGGTTCTCTCCAGTAAGCCTTGGTATTTACAGAGTGGTTATGGAGTGGCAGAGAGAATACTGAAATTTCCTCATTCGTGGAGCCTGCTAGCCGATCTAACCCTGGTGAGCTGTCTTTGTGGCAAAGGTGCTCGTTCGACAAGCCTGCTGGCTTTACTGGTCCAGGCGAGGTGTCTTCTTGAAGTAGCGATTCATTCGTTGGGACTGCTAGCTGATCTGTTCCAGATGAGTTTTAACTTTGCTACGGAGAGTAGCAAAGTTGCTCGTTCGTCGAGTCCGATGCTTGACCGGGTCCAGATGAGTCGTCTTCTTGTAGTAGCGGCTCATTCCGCGTCGAGCCTGATAGCTGATCTGGTCCAGGTGGATGGTCTCCGTGACGAAGGTGCTCGCACATCGAGCTCGCTGGCTGTTCGGATCCAGTTAAGGATCTTCTTGGAGTAGCGGCTCATTCGTTAAGCATTCATTCGTTTGCATAGCTGGTTTAGTCTGGGAGAGTCGTTTCGTCGTCCTTAGATCTTAATGCTCAATCGTCGACCCTGCTAGCTGTCCGGGTTCAGGTGAGGTGTCTTTTTGGAGTAGCGGCTCATTTGTCGAGCCTGATAACTGATCTTGTCCAGGTGAGTTGTGTCAGTCGCGAAGATGCTCGTACGTCAAGCTCGCTGGCTGTTCGTCCAGGCGAGGCGTCTTCTTGGAGTAGCGGCTCAATCGTTGCGACTGCTAACTGATCTGGTCCAGGTGAGTTGTCTCCATGGCAAAGGTGCTCGTAAATCAAACCCCTGGTCTAAGTGAGGCGACTTGTTGGAGTAGCGGCTCATTTGTTGAGTCTGCCAGCGGATCTAGTCCAGCTGAGTTGTCTTCGAGGCCATGGTGCTCGTTCGTTGAGCCCCCTGGCTGTCAAGAGTCCAGGTGAGGCGTCTTCTTGATCTGGTTCAGGGTCATTGTCAGAAGAGTCATTAAAGCTGTTTTCTAGAGAAGACGGTACATAGTTCGAGTTCAGAGTACAATTAAAAATCTAAATCTCTGTCTATCTGTAGCGCCATTTGAACGCGCGTTCTAAGGAATACAAGGAATCAAATGTATATGTGCCTATGAAGTTAGCTGTGCTTTATTATTATTTATGCTACACCTTCGGTACTCGGGGCTCGGGGCCAATTGCATTCAGTGTGAAAGGACTGTTATAAAATTTTACTCTAAAATAATGAATTTTACAAATCGTACTGTTATACATTTTTTACATTATCTATCTACTTACAATAAAATCTAAGTTTTTTTTTAATTCAAAACAATAGATCAACTATTGTTTTGAATTAAAAAAACTTTGCCGAATTTATTTCTTTTCTTAATAATGTTATGACAGTGTGACATAATGGCAAAAGCCTTCCAAAATGCAGATCAGTATTGCAAATTTGTATGAAACATTCAGTGTAAAGTCCATCGTCGTGGCTTGCAGTGAAATCATATATTGTAACGGTTCGCATAGTATTACTTCTCAGACAATAGAAAATATAATAAATAATGTTTAGTTAAGTCTTCTAGCAGATTTATTGTAAGAGCAGGTATCTCATTCTTAATTATATGTAGTTAATATAGGCGTATATAATGTAAAGAAAGTTTATATGTAAGAAGCTTATATTATTGTAAATAGATAAATAAAATAACCGCATTATTGTCGTTGTTTTCTTTTAATCTAATTTTACCGTTTTAAACTAAAAAAAAAATTTCAACATGGCGAGTCTTGTGGTCTTATGTGATGTGAATGTAATAAAAAAAAATCATATACAGGCTGTCCCATAAGTAGAGGTTAAGCCTGAAACTGAAGGTAGGTCTGGTCGGAACCTGTCATGAAACAGGATTTGACCTCGGTGAAAAACCCCGAAAACATTATTTTTTTTATATGCTCGGAATGAGTCACTGAGATGCACTTTTTTAGACACAAAATAATTGCATAAAATATAATTGATGCATTTCAGAATCAATATAAGTGATGCATTTCAGAATCAAACATATTTTTAAATGTCACGAGTGTTACGTACTTGTCATAGCTCAAAATGAATACATATTTTATGCAATATCTTGAAAAAGTCATGAGAGTTTGATTCATTGATGATATGTTGTTTTTACCCGACTACGGCGAAGCAAAAGGAAGGCTTATGATTTTGGCACCCTATGTATGAATGTATTTTTATTTGGTGCTGACAGAGCTTTTGGCACAGGGTGACAAGGCCTTCAAAAATTTTAGAATTAAAAGAAAGAGTAATTGTTGTTAAGTCCGTCTTTTTGTTCGGTCCTGGTTTTCAGAAAATTACCCTCGTTAACTCATTGGTGTTAGTACAGAAATCTTTATTCTGCATTAGTATGCAGAATAGAGATTTCTCGCCTATTGCCCACCGTCCACCTCCCGAGACCACCTGGGTGAACCGTGGAAAGTTTTTTTTTACAACGGTTCACCTCTCAGATAAAATATTGAATACCCCAAATTTTATATTGGTTACGGTACACCTCAGAAAAATGCTGGCCATTATACTTAATATCTGTGGATGTGATCTTCGACGGATATTTATTCCTCTGAGGATGGGATGTTTAATATGTTGTATATGCGCCAGCAAGGACAATTCACAGATTATAGTATTTAACTTGTACAGTTAAAAAGAAAATCAACATTCCTGAACATAATTAATTCTTAAAATATATTATAACTTTCCTATATTTTTTTTTTCCTCGCTTAGCATGCAAGTCTCTTACTGAACCTTAACCCGTCGAACGTCGGGGGTCTCCGCGAGCGCGATACCGTCGTACGTCGGCGCTTTTTCGGTGTTTTGCAAA
>WYDE02063576.1:0-12134 GCA_009867175.2 Adela reaumurella | reverse complement strand
CGAGTCCCGCTTCGGACAACATGTTGAACAGATATTTTTCTTTGTATTTTTCTGAGTTAATTTATCTGGTGCATCGAATGCAGCGTTACTTCACAATATAAAAATTTTAAGTAAATCGCCAACGACTGAATCGTAAAAAAATCTAACACATCAGATGAATTGTAATAACAAAATTTAAAAAGAAATGAGATGACGTGGGCACTTTTACGACTTGGTGAGACGAAAGTGACTGCTGCTATGAAGACGGCTGTCCTATTTAGTCCGTTTCTATGTGGTATTTCATCAGAATATGAAATCTGTGCATTTTTTGAAAGCTTGTATAGAATAAGCAATAAGAAAAACAGGGTTTCCATTTGCCTGTAGCATTGGATTTTTGTATAGTCGCTGTCAATGCATTCACAGTATGGAATTTTTACTTGTTTTCTGAAACTGTTGGGTTTAGCATCACATAAAAGGACTTCATGAGGTAATTCCAAAACAAGTGACTGAAATATAATGAAGTACCTATGTTAGCGCCAAACGCGCTCAAATTCTCGCGCCAGTAACTGTCGTAATAACCTGCCTCGACCATGTATGGGTCGGGCCCGAGATTGGTTAAACTTCGCGGAAACTGGTCATTTTACAAAAGGACTGAATTTACAACTCTCCTACCACATCGACGAAAATTACAGGAGTGAATTGCTTGAATTGATACCAAACGCACATTACTAGCGTCATCGATGAGCTTGGTAGTAATATTAGGTAAGGATCGCGCAGGCGGAGTGGGGAGTTTTCGCTCGGAGCGGAACACGCCCGCGCCTCACGACTCGCGAGTCACCAATCGATTCCTAAATTGCGGCGCGAGCCCACGCGCGCCGGTGTGACGCTAACATTGTCGAAATTTAATTCGATTGATTGGACTCGGTTGTTGTAACGGGCTTGTCGGACATATTCGAGTCAGGTTGAGCGATATTTCGCCAGGTGGCGGCGTTTGAATTGCCTGAAATAGCAGCAGACGGACGGCGGAAGAGTAAAGTCGTCTGAAGGCGGAGCGCGCGGCCATTTTCTAGGAGCGTCCCAAGCGCTTGTTGGGGTTGTCGGTCGCACGTTCGTAGCTTATATTGCTGGCCAGACAGTGGAAGGTTATAAACTCAGCACTCAATGGCTTTACCGAACATATCCAGGCCCATTGGCAGTAGAAAAGGGTGTTCATCGAGGTTGGGACCACCAGGCGGCGCCGCCAGACTCCTTTGCGCACTAGGACGGTTGTGAATTCCATCATTTCGTAAAATTAACAGTTCACACAAAGTTGAACTAATTTCGCGCAGTCCATATATGGTCGAGGATGGTTAATGGAACATTATTTGGCGCGAGAATCCGGTCGCGACTTGGCGCGATTAAAAATATAATTTGAGCAGTGGCTACGGATTCCTTACACGATGGGAATACACTATTTGTAGATTTTTCCCATCAAACCAGGTTACTCAGGTCAGGGAAAGTAAGTTGAGTGCATTTAAGTAGAACTTAAACAGCTCAGGGGACCAGTTGTATATCATGGATTTCCACTTCAGCGCAGGAGGGATGCAAAAGTCACCCATAGTTAGCCAGTCATTCTGCATTTCTAGGTTCAAGGCGTGCAGTTTGAAACCTTGCAAACATGTACCAAAAAATCTGATGCATTTGGTGATGCAGCCATCCGTATCAATTTCCAGAAAAAAAATTGTGAGTGAGAGTTGTGTGTGTGTGTGTACAGGAGTAGCGCCGCTGCATCAGGACTGGTCGGTGGAGGACTGCATCAGGTTCCAGGAGATGTGCGTGAACCGGGAGTTTGCCGCTCTCGTGCACGAGATCTCCACGGACCCGCTCAACACGCGCGAGCCTCTCATCACCATCGACCTCGTCGACACCTCCACAGACGAGGATGTCTATCTCAACCAGCTGCTCGAGAAGGAGAAGCGTGCCAAGCTCACGGCGCCCGTCCGTTCCGACCTCAGCTAGACACACTCGTACGCATCTCGAGCACTCTCCGACACGACTTACGACCATTTCACAAACGAATTATTATGAAAAATCCCTTCCGAGGCTTAAATAGTGCGATGTTAACACGTAACACGCCTCGCCTCTACGATACGAGTGTCTCGTGCGTAGCCAAACGCGAGACTCAGGACGATAAGGGCTTGTATAAACGCTTGTACTTTATGTATGTAGCACATATCATTATTTTGACTGTATTATTATTATACGAGAACTATAGTGTGTCGTTTAGGATATTAACTTGGTTAATTTTAAGATAAAAATGTTATTTCTTTCCTTGTTGTATTTCTCGTCATTGAGTCTCGTATGGGCCGGCGCGGATGTTGACCGGTCGCTCCCATACTAAGTGCATGGCGGTGACCGGTTGAGGTCCGCGCCGGGTGCTTCTCATTAATACGAGCATCTGTGTGAAGTATTTATGTTATGCTCTTAGCGTTACTTTTCATTCGTACCGGTCCACCGAGTTATTCAAATGTGGCCTTCACTTGTATTTCTCATGTGCATTGATTCCTTTTTATTGTCTAAAGATAAATCCTTGCTGTAACGTGTAAATATTATATAATATTGTACTTATTTTAAGGGTATTCCATACAGTGAATGTAATTTGCAACATAAAAAAAATTTGTTTATATAATGTAGTATAGTTTATAATATAATATAGTTTATATAAATTCAATTAAAGAATTACCTAAAAGTACATCACTAGATGACGAAGAGTAAATCTCGTTTTTGCAATTTCAACAATTTCTTTAATTTTTTAGAAGACATTTCGACCGGCCTAAATTAATCGAATTATTGAACTCGCCCAATCGAAACTGATTTTGCGACGAGGTTAGAGACATTTGCTGCTTTCATTGAAGAAAGGCATAAATGGGCACATTATTTATACGAAGCAGGAGGGCCTTAACTCGTGAGTTACGTACGACGCAGTTTACTTCTAGCAATCTTATTTTATCTTTGAATACATTTTGACAAAACTCTTTTGGCCTCATGCGATCGTTCGTTGTCAGGTTTGTGTGTTAGCTGGCGTCGTGTAACATATATATATATATAAGGAGCACACACTGTGTAAATATTTAGAGTAGACTCGGTGGAGCGGCCTCAACCACTCTGTAACTATGCTATAACGCTCTGACGTATTCTGTAAATATGCTGTAACGCTCTGACATATTCTATAACTACGCTGTAACGCTCTGACACATTCTGTAACTATGCTGTAACACGTCGTTTCATTAGACTCTTTGTTCTCAAACAGACTAAATGAAAGTAACTGTTTTCATGCCCAAACACGGTGTACGACCAACCTTTAGAAAATTCATTCTGAATTAGTGAATGAATCGAAAAATACGCAAGCTACTACTAATGAACTATCCAAGTGACACATTCCTCTTTACTATGTAACTTTTACTTTTACTTTAGTTAGAGTAGTTACTATTGCGTACGATATGATTATTTAAATGTGATATATTAATCTCGAGCAATGCCGATGGTACTATGTGTTACTCAACTCGACTGACTTGTGACTATTTATGCGACTTGCGCTAGTGCATTTTTATGGAGGACTTTTTTATGCGGTTGTCTTCTGCCTACAGAACTTTTACTGTTGAATAAAACACATTGCGACGATGTTTTAAAGTAACATCTGTCTGATGGTGTAGTTCAATGGCGACGAAATCTTGTGAAATTTAGGAGAGGATTCAATTCCGTTTGGGTCGTATGTATCTCAATGAAGCATCAACATCATCATCTATTTGAACTGTAATAAGTTCCTTCTATTGAGATATGTATTTATATTAAACAGTTTTAAAGATAACAGTGGGCCGATTACAAAGTAATGAATTGTAGTACGCATAATTTGTAATCAACCCACTGACAATGCATAATTTGTAATCAACCCACTTGTGACAATAACTTTGAAGCCGTCATTCAAATTCGAACTAATGTAAGTACCGACTCAGGAAGTTGCACTCGCAGAAAAGTCGCATTACAAAGACTAACATATGTAAGAGTAATAATATTATTTAATGTTTAATTATTTGTTGACAAAATAAAAAACAAAACAAACAAAAAAAAACTGTAACTTGATATAATAACAGCTAATTCACTTCAATTATTCACGTAGAGTATTTTTATACCAATAATCTTTAAGGGTTTATAGCCCAAACGTAATGTACCGCAAAATTGATGCAGGCTTATTACATTTTAGAAATAGGTATGTTCTGGGCTTTTAATCTGCAGGATCATGCCGATGTGGGATTAAAACAGCAAAATTTTGAATTTCGCTC
This sequence comes from Adela reaumurella, assembly GCA_009867175.2. NCBI lineage: Eukaryota > Metazoa > Arthropoda > Insecta > Lepidoptera > Adelidae > Adela > Adela reaumurella. Next base: position 7,836 of record WYDE02063576.1, on the reverse strand, counting down.
GATAGAAAAAAAAAATTGAGAATTATATATTTGTGGCAGTTTCAATCGTATTCGAGATAGAATTCACGTTTAATGCTAATTTTTCTCCAAGTACTGTTTTATATGTTTTAGAGAACTGTGTGAACAAAAATATAAAAAATTGAACTTTTTCATGCTAATAAAAATTTAAACTTTTTACGCAGAATTCGTGCTCGCGTCAAATGGTCGCAAGTGGCCATCCATGCCATCCATCCCGCTCTAGTAAATACTAAAAACGTCGCACTATCATGTCTCACCGCTAAGGCTGTGTGTGTCTGTGTGAAATTGGGCTATGGACTCTTATTGGTCGGCGGACGTAATTCGCCAAGGTTACTCACCCAAAAAACTCCCAAATCTACCAATCAGAGAGCAGCTTCGAGTGTATTAACGCTACATAGCGAGCCAATCCTTGCTCTGCGCTCACCGATGATACAAACAAGGTCGCAAAGTCGTACAAAGCTACGCAAAATAGATGCGAAATACTTTTGAACATTTTCGCTGCACGTATGTCTTGCCCGAGGTCTTTGCTCATCATTTTGTTCCTGTTTTTCTCATGTAATTCTAAAACTAACGGGTATTCTGAAACAAAAATCTGACTAAAAATAAAAAAAAAATTATAAAGTGAAAGTTATAAGCATTTCTTGGCTTTGTAATGCAGATCAATTCATAGATATAACAAAAGAAAATGTGAAATAATCAAATTTTCGCGTTTTTCGTCTATTGAGGTAAATTTAAGCTTGACGTAAAAATCTTAATATTTTTTTGGCTACACTCGAAGTTTCATATTAATGAATTTCAGTTTGTTCAGTTAGGTACTTTCAGAGTTATGAAGACAATACTTGAGAGCATTTAGCGCAGGGTGTAGCGTTAACACTTCTGATTGGTTGATTTACTCTACGTTTTTTGATTTTATATTAGTTATCACACTTACAATTTATTCACTATTCTTGCATTTGTATAGCTGTAGGGCCTCGTCTCTTTTCATAGTGTAAAATAAATAAACCTACGCAATTGAAGTCTATCTATTATTAATAATGTAATTAGTAGATGATGTAGAATAGAAGAATAGCAGCTCAGAGCAAGACAAATTGAAATGCGTTCACATGACATTTGGACTTTTAACGAAATTACTCTCTACGCTCCAAATTGTCCTTATTGGTAATAAATTCATTTTATTTTCCCAAATTGTATAGAGTCAAATTATTTGTTCACAAAAGGTTTCTTCTAAAAATAAATATATTAATTAAATTTATACCATAAAAAATAATCAGGCTAAGTCGACTTGAAGCTTCGAAACTCGGTAAACGCGTTAAGCTTCTTCGAAACTCACCCGATACATACTCGTATGTGCCAAAAATAAGTTTGCACGCTGTCGGCGTTTCAATGTAGGCTTATAGAGATTTACTTGTGTTTTATATTTTTATAAAAAATATTTAGCGTTATCTTAGATTTATTTTGAAAAATTTTCGAGTGTGTTTTTGCGACAAGGTTACTTTGATCTGACAATGTAAATGTTGTTACTGCACTGGGCACTTTTCACCTCAACTTGCAACACCGTTCTACTCAGGCGCCACTATGCTCTCGTTCAAAAGTCTCTTATTATTCTATTTTTACCAACGAACATCCACAATCGAATCACGGAATAACTAATTGAGCAACTAAATGTGAGAATAAAAATATATGGCAGAATCATCACATATTTGGAAATTGATATAACGTGCGCGGTACGTCCACTAAAGTTTCCGTCGCGAAACTATGTAGGTAGTTAAAAAAATGTCACTCGGTTATTAAGCAACACTCACTCAAAACATATGACTAAAGTTTTTATTCAGTGTTATCCCTTAAACGGTACGTTCTATATCTGACATAGAGCACCATTTTCTAAGACACCATTAGTGAATTTGGGAAAAATCCTCATCCCCATAGCGCAGGTCAGCACATTATTTTCACCATGGGTCCACCATCATAGTGTCTCGAAAATGGATACCTGCATATTCATCATATTCTGTTACATCATATAATTTCAAATTATTAATTTTCCATACATTGGCCGTGCATCCATACTTACATTCTGTGCATCCTTTTCCCGCTAATTTGCAAGTGCTGCGGTAGAGAGTCCCCATGTGCTGCGTCGTTGTCGACAGTGTAATTCACTATGAGATGAACAATTCAAAAACACACTCATCTCTTTCACCTCGCGCTCTACGGTCACGTGATCGGGTCCAAAGTCTATGTTGCACAGAAATGAGACTAATCGACTTCTGGTATTATTGGTATTATAATACTATTGGTATTTGAGACAAAAGAAACACTGTTATACTGTTCTATATTCTTTTATTGATACATTTTGATGAGCACTGTTCCATAATGTACCATTATCACCGTAAGAGAGTGCCAACCTATGGGCGGTAACACCATGAACTCAGGGAGCCACAGTTCCTTAGCAAAAGTTCTTGTATCTATGATATAGAAGCTACCTTATAACGGATTCTTAGTCAAAGTTCTTGTATCTATGATATAGAAGCTACCACATCAGGGATTCTTAGTAAAAGTTCTTGTATTTCTGATATGGACGCGACCGTTTAAGGGATTAAATACACCCTAAGTTGCAGAACTATAATGGTGGGTTGACGTTTTCTGTCATACATCGTTTAGCTGCTTGGAAGGTTATTTTAAGAAAAGCGCGACATAGCGCACGCGAGACTAATGCAGCGGTGTAGCCCGACGGCGTCTGCGAGCAAGCGAACATTTAAGGGGTCTGCAAATGCTGTATGTGCACCTTCGCATTGTGTTTGAAGGATCCCAGACTACATTAGCGGGAAAGGAGGGGAGAGCATTTCACAGGTTGGCGACCCTGTAAATTTTACAGACCTGTGGATCTACAGGATCGATTGGTCTTTGGTGCAGGGATATCAACAGTGTGTGGATTCATTCCTAACCTGTTGCGCGTGGAGCGATGGTAGAATGGGGATGGAGGGATTCTCTAAAATTTATGTTGAACAAAAACGACCGAAAATGTTATTAAATGAATAACTACAAAAAATCTATTGGTTGGTAAACGTTTGCATCTGAAAATTATTATTCCCACTCATAGTTTCTCAATCTTAAATTTGATTGTTCATGTCATAATGAGTCCATGATTTAGTTGCTTATAATTAGTTGCTCGAACCATAATTATTGTTCACATTTTGATGTTAAAATTATTAAATAGATACAGAATAATATCGAGATATTTGGACGTTGATTTTGTTTTAATTTGATGAATTGAAAATGTTGTTCAAGTAATCAGTTTGCATATTCTGTTCAGTTAACTGTTGAGTTTGAGAGTTAAACGTTTCTTTTTTTTTTCTAGAACCTAATTCAATGGCCGTCTATGGCCTAATGCGTGAGACATTTCTTTATATTTATCCTACTTTGAAAAGCAAGATAAAAATTTAAATACATACATACGCGGAAGTTGCCGTTTTTGTCTCCCGAATCATTTGTTATCGTGGTGATATTTATGTACTTCAAATTCTTCATACATAAGTACATCATATTTTGCATTTTAAATATTATGTTCATTGTTGAATAGGTGGTAGGAGATGGTACACATTTATATAGAGTGAATAATACACATTTATATAGAGCTATTGTCACTTCCACTTAAGTTTGACATGTACCAATTCTAACATAATTGATGGTACATATAATAATTACATACTTCTTTTGGAGCTTTGTATGTGTACTTAGCTGAATAAATCAGTATATGGGATGTAAGTAACATCATCGTCATCATCACCACCGTTTAGTCCACTGCTGGATATACGCCTCTCAATTTTTTTCCAACCTTCCTGGCACTCTGTAGCACAAATCCATTATTTGCCCACGACGTAGCTGATGTCATCGTCCTATCTGGTGTGTGCTCTTCCCGCACTTGCTTACCTGTCCAAGGTCGCCGGTCTAGGACGAGTATGCTCCAACGGCCGTCTACCCTGCCGCTCAAGTGTTTAGTCCACTGCTATTTGAGCTTTGCCATCCCGGTGCACCATCTATGTATGGGTGTGTCGGCGAATTTCTTTTTTCACACCTTGCGAATTTAAGTAAGCTATCCATTCAATGACATGTCAATTTCCAATTCTAAGCACCAAAAATGTATGTAAAAATATTTAGAATTTCAGCTCAAGTTATTTAAATTTATTCGCCCATTCAGCTCGGCCAAGTCTAAATAGATTGTGAGAATAAAAAAAGAATAAAAGGATATATTTTTTATACATGCATTTATAGGATGGCATATACATCTTAGATTCTGCGTTACCGCTTCTGCAATACATAATAAAATTATCTTAGTTTACAATATACATATACAGGGTGTAATTAAATTAATCTATAGCCATTCAGGGGGTTGTTCTGTATCTTAAACTAAATTACTTTCGTTCTACGACTTTGAGTTTCGAGAAAAAAATCACTTTCCCCATCAATTTTTAGGTTAGGATTTTTTGGAAATGTATGAAAAAAAAGGTTTTTTTTTTCGAATTTAGTCGCCGTGTTTTCCAGGAATCGATTTTTTTTTCAATATTGATTGACCCCCTGATAGGCTGTCGGTGAATTTAATTACAGCCTGTATAAACAGTGTGATTCATTTAAAAATATTATCACGCATGTCACCATTTCCCTTTCAAGTAATGTTAAATACAATATTCACTGTGTTTATATGATTGATTAATACAGAAAACAAAATAATAAAAGCAAAAAAAGAACAATAATTTTTATATTCTCTTAATATTTTAGTTTTCTTAATGAAACTTAAAAATACCTAAGTATATTTATTTTAAAAGACCACACATATGTAGCTACTTGTAATCATGAGTTATTAGTGTAGCACCACTCAAATTGTAAAATGGCTTATGTACGAATATGTAAACATATTATTCCTGTACGTCCGCATTATGTTCTAATGAACATTCAGAGAAGAAAGAATACAAGAATGTCTGAAATACATTTGCTATTTATATCCATTTCAAATAAATAGTAAAAACACAAAAAAAATGTTTTACTTTGTATAGGGGCGATGTTTTAGCATCATAGACTGTAGACTCGATCAAGTGACCGGAGAGCGCGAGGTGAAAGAGATAAATGTGCTTTTGTATTGTGCTCCCATATTCCATAACACACACTTTGCAGCAGCGCTTGCAAAGTGGAGGGAAAAGTATACAACACAGAAATGAAACTTGGCGTGTGTACTTCTCAAAAGTTCTCACTTGCACAAACCATTAAAAATGTCCAAGCATGTTCACTAGTATATAAAGCCTGTCGCTACGCTAGGTGAAGCGGCTGCGCCAGGTGCGGGCAGCGGCTTCGCCCGGCGCGTGACGTCACGCGACCGAACCTGCGCCGCATCAGGAACCCGCTCGCCGCCAGCAGCGCGAGTCCACGCATGTTCCCTAGTAGCTGCTAGTACCTAGAGCCTGTTAGTCCGGGCGGCCACTGCTATAAACCCTACCTCATAATACATAACTTTTTAGGGATAGTCGCTCATGAATATAGGTTGAGAAAAACCTGATCGGCCGCAGCCCGAAGCTTAGCACGTATTACGTAAATAACTAAGGAGAGGCGGACCATTTTGACCTTGCATTTAAACTCATCTAATTAATGAATACAACTAGCCTGGGGGTCTATAGATAAAAATTTGCCCAATGGAAGATATAAAATTGGTCGGGCCAAAAAAAGTGCCAGGCTGAGGCTCCGCCGACCAAGAAATACGTGAACGGCTATAACTGACCACCATAACCCGTTATTTCCATCCAATTCGATGAGATGAAATGCGAGGTTAAAAACGATCCGCCTCTTCCTTAATTACGTAATCAGTACGTGCAAAGCTGCGGCGCGGCCGACCAGGTTTATCTAATCCTATTTATGAGCGACTATCCTTACAAATTATATTTGTTCATTAATATTATGAGGTAGGGTTTATAGCAGCGGTCGCCCAGGTCGTTTCCTCGTAGCCAACCTGATTTGCCAAACTAGTTTGGACACGAGAACTAACGTGTCCTCGTGGCCAAATTCTGTATTATTTCTGTGCTTGTACATCCTGTATTAAAGGTTAGATAGATAGCCAAACTGATTGGCATTATTAATTTGGACACGAGTAATTAGATGTCCTCGTATCCAAACTCTGTATTTATTCGGAAAAACTCTGTAGTGACAAGTGATTCATATGACCTAATCATAAATTCATACATCTAATCAATCTCATTTAAACTATCCACTGGACTCATTTCTACGTTTTTCTTGCATCGGTCAGTTTTTACGCTCGAACATGAAACTCGGCTGAATAAGAAAAGCTCCATGTACAGGGCCGGCACCCTAAATTAATTACCTATTAATAGTATGATGGGACCTTTCGAAAGGCGCGCGTTTCATTTTGCTACGTGATGAGGTAATTTTTTGTTTTTTTGGCCACCCTAAAATTATGATTGTGCCAGGATTGGGCGAGGCAACCCTGTGCAGTTTGGCACTTCTTTATTAGCACTATCGAATGTGCTATGTACATACTTGCTACTCGATGAGGTAATTTCCACCCAAAAAAGGATCATTTTTTTGTTCACTGTACAAAACGCTCCAGGTTACGCCCAGGCAACCCTGTACTCTAAAACATAACTTTTTAATATCCAACAGCCTAGACTAGTTACATCTTGCTACTCGATGAGATATGGTTGCATACGGCCTGCTCTTAGTCTCTAAATACAGGATGTAGAAATCTGTTTATTGCACAGAAATAATACAGAGTTTGGATAAGAGGACATGTAATTCCTCGTGTCCAAATTAGTTTGGCAAATTAAGTTGGCTACGAGGAAACGAGGGTCGCCCAGACTATGTCGCTAGTAGTGAGTCGGTTGCGCCAGGCGCACGCAGCGGCGACGCCCGGCACGTGAAGTCACGCGTCCGCCGCCGTACGCTCCTGCGTCGCATCAGGAAGGAACCCGCTCGCCGTCAGCAGCGCTAGTCCACGCATGTTCTCTAGTAGCTGCTAGTAGAGCCTGTCGCTAGTGAGGTGATTGTGCCAGGCGCGCGCGGCGGCGTCGCCCGGCGCGTGACGTCACGCGACCGCCTCCGCACGCGCCCGCGCCGCTCGCCGCAGCAGGAACCCGCACGCCGCCAGTAGCGCCACCAGCGCGGCGCTCACGCACGCCAGCGCGTACACCGCACCACGCAGCCGACCATCCGATTCTGCAATTCAACATTTATATCAGAACAAAGTTTCTATCATGGCTTAAAATTTCTCATCAAACATTATTTTGAAATTGCGCAGGAAGGTAGGATCATAAACATCCACTTGAAAATATTGCAATCTCAGAGTCTCCCACCCAACTAAATGAGTATTATTTAAATGTGAACACGTCTATTGCATGAATTTAGGTTGCTGTCACCAATTATAAATGAACATACCCCTCCCCTAAAAACCACATACTTACGTAGGTAATTAAAAAAAACGCTTTGAGAAATTTTCTTTCGTTGGTACTTTTTTTTTTACAATTTATAACATTACTAGCGAATCCAACAGACTTTTTCGTGCCAAAACGCAACGCCACTGCTACTGATTCTATAAACCATCGAGGAACCCACACAAAACTACAAATCAAATTGCACTTATCTGGTGCATCGACTGCAGCGTTACTTCACGATATAAAAATTGTAAGTAAATCGCCAACGACTGAATCGAGAATAATCTAACAAAATTGAAAAATCCCGAGCAGACTAGTGTCCGATGCTAGCGACGACAGCATATCGTTGGATGTAAAATTCTAACTATGCAGTCAAACATGCTCAAAGCGAGGA
>WYDE02063466.1:0-12134 GCA_009867175.2 Adela reaumurella | reverse complement strand
TTATATCGACTACTAGAGCATAGAAACGCTGTTGCATCGACTCGACATCGCTGCAACTTCCGATCTCCGCTTGCCAGTCTACGGCGTCGAGTGCTCGACACACGTCATCATAGTTGGCTGCGTGGAAGAGTCGCACGGAGCGCGGGCCGGTGGGCGCGAGCGGCTGCGAATCGTTGCCGGTCCGAACGCACACCTCCAGCGCGCGGTGGTGCGGGTCTTCGGGCACGATCGGCTCGCCGCACGCGCTCACTTCGCATTCTATGTTGCCCATTATAAGGTCGAGAACACGGTTATTTGCATTGTGACAAATGTTAAATTGATAGAAACCGGTAAAATTTAAAAAGTTCGACAAAGATACAAGTAACGGCTCATCGGAAGGATTTGTCAACCGCAGAATTTAACTAAACATTATATAGATAATAATTGACGCAGGGCCCCTGGGTGGGAGCCAGCCTACTCTGCCTATGTGGAGATCTAGAACTATATACAGCGACATTCCTTTATATTTTGCGTGATTATTTGTGCAGTAAGCGCGTACACTCCACTGTTGACGTCAAGAATGTCAACTTTGATTCTAAATCGGAGGCGGAGTCGGCGTCACACCATTATGATACAAAATAATTCTTCACAGCTGTGTTTGCTACCCATTCTGTTGATTTATGCATATATTGAAAACGTAAATGAATAGTGCAGTAGTGTGAGATAGCCGTGCGTTGTAGTAGTTATATTTTATTCAAAATTTCTACGCGGTCTGCGACCGAGACTTTTGAAGAAACAGAACGTTCTGTTGTGTTATCTTCTTGAGAGGAGGACGACGACGTATGGGTCTTTGGCATATTGGACCGCTCTTATAGCTTTGCACTTTCTTTCTTATTTTCGCATACAATGCCCATAATTATTTTATATGAAAATAAGAGCAGTCCAATATGCCAAAGACCATAAGTGCCCCGCGAAGGAAGTTTTGTGCAAATCCTCTCGTCCAAGCGTCCCTTTGGAATCCGCGTCGAGCGAGCACTCCCGATCAAAGCGTGATTGCGTTCCAAAATATTTATATTATAGAGAAACATAATAGAAGACAACATATTATCATATTTTAACATGAAAAGTTATTACATAAAACGCAATAGTTTTTTACTTACTTCTCGCCAAATACACGCAGTTTTACTAAAATTGCAAACTTTTTTAAAGTATGAAAACAAAATATTGCAAACGACTATTGCAGCAAGCCGCCCTGGATGGAATGACATTTTATATTGGTTACTATCAAGATTTGTGCAATCAAGTACCGCCGCGCCGCCACTACGCACGAGATGAATGCGTGTTTCACATATTTCATAAATGAATTAGGTATACAAATTCTAAACTATATGTACTTCGGCAAGGCATCAGAAAATGTACTACTCCCGTGTAGGGCACTAGCCGGATCCCGGCTCATCTTTACAATGCACAAGAAATAAATGCACACTTCCTAAAATTAAATAAATAAAATAAAATTATAGACTTTTCTGCTTAGCAGGCAATCTCTTCCAGACAAACTTTATACACTACAACACATTCTTATTGTTAGTGTATAGGTTTCGTCACGGTTTTTTCCTTCAGCGGGGGTGCATTGTAATTTTGCACACAAATTTTAACCGAGATTTTAAAATCCGGAAAAATTGTGCGCATACCAGGTATCGAAACCACGACTTCTCGAGTAAGAGGCTTGCGCCAACCACCTAGGCTACTCCGCAACCCGCTGTAATTATTGATCGCAAATATTGATCGGTCAAGGTTTTTATCTAGAAGTTGGACAGTGTCATTATCAGTGAATAGTTTCTGCTGGAGATTTTTTTACTTAACAATTTGAAAAGAGTTTATCAGCCACTTTTCGACGATGTACCAGGCCCCTGACTCATCTATTCATTTACAACGTTCAAACAGTACCACGAAAGAGTTCAAGAGAAATACACAAGAGAATGCCGAAAAAATGAATGAAATATTTGGATAGATCAATCACTTTTCAGGAGGGCGCTCAGCTCATCATTCAAGAACAATGCATCTTTCGTCTCCCGCCTGCCCACCATCCGACGGCACAAGAGTACTTCACTCCACTCGCCTGCGCCGCATGCCAGTAAAACGGCAACAGCAGCGGCCCGGCGAACGCACGACATCAACGCCAGCGCGGAGAACCTCGGTGAGCGAAGCGCATCTACACTTGCATGGCGCCACTGGCATGCTAGTGTCGGACAGGCCAGTAGCTGCGCTCCTCCACCCTTGCTTGAGTATTCTACCTTTAGTGATATTTTGAAGTGTAAAACGTCTATAGATTCGGTTTGGTAGCCAGGCCAAAATTAGGAGGCGACTTTTTTATCCCTAATTTGAAATTACTTACTAGTATATTTTTTTTATTATAACAGCATTCAACCAAAAATCAGTGATCTATTTTGAAAGGCTCATTGAGATCTATAGATAAAATACCTGTTATCATATGTTATCTATTAGGAATATTTGAGTAAAATGTTCAACTTTTTTCCCGGAAAAATTTCATAACATTTCCAAATACGAAGAGAAAATTTAATTCAAAAAAGATTATAGTTTATTGTCCTTTATCATCTGAAGGTGCAAAAGATACATTTAGATTTTTCAGTAAATACAGTTTTTAGCAAAAATTGGCCATCGACTAACATTCTTAAAAACTAGGCAAAATAAAATGTACAAATTACAATTGTAATTTTATTGTGCTGCTCAAACTTTTGTATTTTCAAGAAAGATTTAAAATTATCTATACTTATTCAGCGATTACATTCAATAGTAAATTAATTGTAATTACTTCATATCAGTTATCAATTTAAAAAAAACTTTATCATAATGTACGAAGGAAAGGAATGCAAGTGAATGTAAACAAGACGAAAGTAATGGTACTGGAGAGAAATGAAATTGTGTCCGAATGCAAGTAATGATTGGGGATAAGTGGCTGGAGCAAGTGAAAGAATTTGTATATCTGGGCGGAATATGTTCACACGGGATGGAAAATGTGAAGGAGGTGTGAAAAGAGAGTGAAAGCCGGAAATCAAGTGAATAGGGCATTGCATGCTATTATGAGCAGCCAAAGTATGTCCAGTTTTGCTGTTCATGGTGGAGTGCTGGCCCCTACACTGGTGTACGGGGAGTGAAAGTTTAATATTAAATTAGTTAAATATTACTCTGCTTACCCCGATTGACGGGATTAAGCGTGAGTGATATGTATGTATTAAGTGCGTATTGAATTTTTTTAAATAATTAATTAATAAGTTTTTCATGGTCGCTTGCAGAGAATTTGGATAAATATATCAGTAATAATATATTTCGGGTATTTGAATAAATATTAGTTTTGTTATTGATTTATGATGACGAAACGTGCTATCTATTATTTGATTACATATTCGTAATATTTTTTTTCTACTTTTCTTCAATATTGTAGACATCAAACAATTCCGATGAGTTCGTAGCAATATAATGTTGTTGTGGTTGAGTGCTCTATTGCTTTATTGAGCTATGAATAAATAATGGTGTTATATTTTGTCACGAATGAATTTGTATTTGGCTTGGCTACAATAATAAAATATTCAGCACGAGCATAATAATAAATCAATAATTTGTATTAGTAAGGGTTACCTGTTTTGAATTCTAACACTCGGACTGGAGGAGCGGAGTAATCCGGGAATTGACTACGAATGGCATGCCAGCTGCCTGCTACTAGCATGCTAGTGATGTCAATCTATGAACGAATGAATGTTGGCAATCTACGACAAATATTTTTTTTATTTTCTTATTAGTACGCATAAAATTGTACATACATAAACTGTGTTTATTTGCTTGTGTTACTATTGGTTATTTAAATATTATTTAAGATATTAAATGGAAAATATATTTACTTTATTTTATCAAAGGTTACAAGGGTATAAAGTAAGTATATACCTTATAATGAACCTAATATTTATAGTGCGTGAAATTTAATAGAAAATTTTATTATGAATGTTGTCGTTGGAAATTTATTATTACCTAAATATAAAATAAAAAATAAATATGCACATTAAATAGAAATTTAAATGCCGATATTTTGGTTTATGAGATGGTACAGAATTATTAATCTTACATAATACATATTACGCGTGGAATTTATTGAATTGCAATTTTTTTGTAATTTCTTAGATATTGGTATGTTTATGTGCTTTCTTGGAAATTTTCAACATGCAAACCAGCGGCTTAGTAATATATCATAAGATGTTCAAATCCATCCAGTTGTTGTTTGTGTCGCAAGGCGAGATGGTACCTAATAGCATAGCGGAAATTAGCCAAAAAAAATTAACTAACTAAAATTACAAATATTTTCAATGTTTGTTTCGACGTTGGTGAATGAACGATTTATCCTAATGGCAATTTTTAAACCATTCCGGCTTGTTATAGACTATAATAGATATAACTAAATGAAATCTTGTTATAAATTTAAACGACTGGATATCTCGTTGGTAACGCGTGACGGAAGATATTTTAAATATTTTTAAAAAATACTTTGAAAATGCCTAGGTGTACACACGCCAAATCCCATTTCTTTGCATAATTGCTCGCGGCCGTGTTATACAATGTGAAACAAACACTTCAACATCGCATTTATCTCTTTCACCTCGCGCTCTCCGGTCACTTGATCGGGTCCAAAGTCTAAGATGCACAAAAATGAGACTTTGCGTGGCAAACTTTGTTAAACATTTAATAATAAACATTGGCAATGTAGATGGCCGATAACATACATAGGTAGCATAGTTGGTAATCAAAATCAATAGGTATGAATAATTCTTAGGACAGAATTTTCGTAAATTTACCTACACTTAGAAATAGCCTTAGCAAAAATTCGTCCATGAATGTTACTGGTATGTAGAGAAAGTTATAGGTTAACAAATTAATAAAGGTATAACAGATGATGCCTCGCGATCCACTCGAGTTTTACGACAATTTGAATCAGCCACATTAACGGGTCAGCAGTTTAAGGGTTGCCAGCCGCGCGGAAAACACAAAATCTTCATTAACATAATAGGTATTTGCATTGTCGGCGAAACTCGCGCCGGTGGAAAGGTTATTACGGCGACTCGCGCATCCGACGCACGTATAAACCGCTTCCCGTGTGAGGGCATGCGCTATATACCCGTTTTCCAATAACCAAGGCTATGGAGTCAGGTGCACCGAATGTGAACTCTTATCACATTTACATAGAGATTGCCGCGCTCCGACACACCTCTGTGCAAACTCTTATTATACCGCACATTCGTTTCATATTAGTAAGCAGGATTTATACTAAATATGCCATAATCGCCAGGGCTGTACGTGACCATGGTGGAGGTGTCGCGGTGTGTCTCGTGTTCACGTCTAGATGTATTTTTGCGCTGTTCCCGTAGATAACCGCGCCTCGAGCGAGGCTCACAGAGGCCAGGCGTGTTGTCCTCTTCATTGTTGGAAGCGCTGCTTTAAAGGTTCATTTTCCATATATTCCTAGAAGGCACCTTGGCATGACAGCTCCGATTGAACAATAAATGCAATTTATGCTGCGTTTCTTTTTGATTCCTCATAGCATAGGTGTATGAATATATATAGTGTACATACGAGCGCGGCACGCCGCCCGCCCGCCCGCCCGCTAGCCGAGCTAGGCGGCGACGGCGGCGTAGTACGTATCATATATAACTAATAGACGACTTCACTGTATTTCTCATTGCGTCAATTTCCTATACTTCTCTCTTTCAAAGCTTTTTCAATGATGCACTTCGTATGTAGGTTTACGCTTTGACACGAAATGGATTCCCTATTGCGCAATTTGAAAGCTTCACTCGTAGGAGTTGTTTGACCGAGTCGCTTCTACAGACGAGACCGCTTCGATACGTAAGTAGCTCTATCTATACCTACCGCCTTCCTAAACCTACCTCCGTAGCGAGTTCCCGTTCAATTTTCTTAGTTTAGCGAGTTTGGCGCAGGCCAAGTCGTATAGTCTGATCGCTTGACGAGACTCGGAGGGAATGGCTTCGTATCCAGTTGATTTTGAAAGTTTGAGTAAAGTTTTGTTATTATCTGGGCGGGCGGTGGGCACGCGCCGCCCGCCGCCGCCGCTTGCATTCACACACGCTGAGTGATTTACTTTTGTCACATTCAGAGATGAAACTCCTGTACAGAGATGCTCACACTCGCGTGACTCGCTCGCGACCCGAGTTCCAGGGAAGCATTCGCTCACTCCAAACGCAAACACACCAGCCACACACACGAGCGGTTCTATACGAGGGTCCAAGAATTATTCTTCTGTCTGATGTTTACTTAACCAATTTTTCTTGTTATTGTGTATCGCCATACATTAATAATAATAATATCTACCACCACGTGTAAAGTACACATCTACATACCAACCCATACATATAAAAAAAATTATGCTGGAAGTGATAATTTAAACTAATAGTGTACTAACGCTGCCACTGTGAATTGGTTTATTATTTCAATTTCATACATTTTCGTTAGGGAGGTCATAGCAAAACATTTTTAATTTTCATGAAAAATTATTTATAGAAAAATATTTTCTCAAAATTATTGTGAATAGATACATTTACATTTTAAACCAGCAAATCTTTATTCGTTTCATGCCGCTTATGAAATATCCCATTGTTTGGTCATGATTGAATATAGCGAAAGTCGCTTAGGTACACACATACAGTTTCATTTCTGTGCACGCGCTGGGCCGACGTGTTATGAGACAAACAATACAAAAACATACTTATGATTTTTACCTCCCGCTCTCCGGTCACGTGATCGGGTTCAAAGTCTATGCACAGAAGTGAGACTAGTCGAATGTACCTATTTGTGTGTATCAATGGTTTTGTATATTCTTGCTTTTTTTTAAAACGTAGCAAACATGACAAAACGCTGGTATTTTCAAAAATCAAAAGAACGAACGACATTAACGGTTGACCGAATAAGAGACCGCATACATCGCTAACCGACATTGGTACCTACGAAGGCATATTCATAAATCATCCGATACACATTCACATCCACAACCGTTCGCTGCATTCGCTTGAGCGGTAAACAATATCCGCGGGGGCGCGACGCGGGCGCAGGCGCGCGCGTCGCGCGGTTCAATTGCCGGCGGCGGCGCGACGTCGCGCGCTCGCGGCGCGGGCCACGCGGGCGCGCGTGCACGCGGAGTGAGTGTGCGTGTGTGGGTTGGCAGGCGTGACGAACGGCGCCGCGGGCTCCGCGCGCGCGCTCAACCCCTCCCACAGCGAGGACTCGGTGGCGGAAACGGCGCTCTCCAAGAAAAACTCGGACGGTAAGAACGCCACCCGTCACGACCGGCTCGTCCCCGCCAAGGCTGCGTCCGGCTCGCTCCCGCTTCGCCGCCGCTCTGCAAGCTCTAAGCTCTACGTAAGGCGCCGCGCGCCGGAATTAACTCTACCGAGAAAGCTTGGAGCGATTCTTTCTGTTCAGTATCGAGAATTACTAATGCGATTTGTCAATGCTGAAGCTCTCTCTGATGATTTAGTGTCTGCGCGTGCTGCGGCAGCGTCGATGCGCTTAAACACAGCTCCGTCGTTTCCCTTCGGCTTCCGATAGATAATTGAATGAGAGTGAATGTGTGTAGACTGGTTGTGAAGCGGCGATCGATGAGGGTGGTAATTACGTGCGAGCTGTGTTTATGCGCTCCGATGGCGTCGGATCGATGTGCGGCGACAGCCTTGGCGACGCTGCTAGTGTGTCGGCGTTGGATGCATGTGTTGGTGTTATGGTCCCGCTTTCGTATTGTTTGGGGCCAAAGGTTTGTGTTCGTGCCAGATTGTAACTCGTAATAGCATCACATTAATCGGTGTCTTAATCAGATAACTAAAGTTGAAATTAAACAAAAGATTGTGACTTTGCTAATTTTTGGGGAACTCGTAATTCATTCTTACTGGCCGGAGAAATATTAAAATTAAATGTTAAATTTATTTGTTTTACTTTCGTATTAATTACGAAATTATCACTCAAGCATTAGCAAAAAACAATCGTATCTAACACGGCCATACGTGGTGTGGTTTTTTGAAATCGGAAAATGAAGTGTATGGTAATTTAGTTGTGGCTAGCTAGTTCGTGATGTGACTAGTTGAATAATGATTGGTTGGTCTTAGCGTTACCGCGCCTCCATGTCTTGTTGTGTAGTAGATTAATATAATTATTGTATTATGTCATAAATATTCTTCGGAATAAAAAGTATAAAATATCTACTCAAAAATATTTTAATATTATTTCATACAAAGATAATCATCATAACATTTCTGTTAGAATTTGGACGCAATAACATTTCTAAAATTTATATACAATGTAAAAAAATATTTAGCACATTCTTACCATAAAT
Organism: Adela reaumurella; assembly: GCA_009867175.2. Taxonomy (NCBI): domain Eukaryota; kingdom Metazoa; phylum Arthropoda; class Insecta; order Lepidoptera; family Adelidae; genus Adela; species Adela reaumurella. The sequence goes on along the minus strand of WYDE02063466.1, from coordinate 3,751 downwards.
TGCGTCACGGTGGACGCTGAAGAGACAATAAGCGATTGTCATTTATGAAAAAAAAAATTATTTGATCCAAAAAACCTTAAAATTTGATCCAAATAATAATTCATCATTAGTTTATCTATAGCACTATTTTAGTGCAAAGTCAACCAGCCCTTCCATAAAAAGTTATTCGTAGCATGGGTCAGAATGAAATATGTATTTATCCACCAACATTTATTTTAAAGTTACTATGGGATTTGCATATCCGAAACCGGCCAAAGCCCCAAACAAAAAGTCTTCAGGCCGTTTACTTTGCTACAAAATTCTAAACTACGACGCTAAGTTATAAACGAATGCACTGACGACGACTCTACGAATACACTAATAATTTTACGTTAAATAATATAATTATTACGCGTATACGACGAATAAAAATTATTATTCAATGCGCTACGGGGAGCGCTACGTGCGGAAATCGGGCGAAGCTACGACACGCCAACATATTCAGTTTGCTATGAGAGTGCTACGAAGTCGTAGCAATGAATGGAGCGTTCTACGAAAACTTGGCGCGGGCGTAGCATCTGTATTCCATTCACGAATTATCAAGTTGAATTTATGACTGCAGATTATGTATTCTGAAGCAATGTTTCTGTCGATATGGTGTAGATTGAATTTTGTGCAATTTATTTTCTTCCATGTCTGTCAATTCACTCTTTAGTTTTTTTTTTATTTGATGTAGGTTTTTTTTACGAACCTAATATTAGACGTAGATATTTTGAGAGTCAACTCGTGCATCTATTCTTATAATTTTTCTGTAAGAAAATGTTATTTTTAAATGTAAGATTATTAAATGTTCTGTTAAATAACTAAACTGTATATATATAAAATACTGATAAATACTGATAGATACGGATTAAGTGACGTACAAAGTACATTAAAATTAATACTTGTATTTAATTGATTTGGGTATTTATCTAATTTAAACCAAAATTTACAAGGCTAATCGAAAATTTTAATATTAATAAATTATTACATTCATTCGGAAAATAATTCTTGGATCTATTTACTCTCTGTTTACAAGGAAAAAACTCTTCGATATTTTGGAATATCAGTGCTATATAAAAATCTTACATACATTATTTTCGTTATGATTAGTCAATTTAACATTTCTAGGCTCTTATTTAAATAATATTATGGACACTATTCATAAACACAAAGACGTAATCCCAGGACATAATCGCACGGCTTCTACAATTTTCAGTAGGTTCGCTTTCATACAAGCTGTGCAAGTATATTTCATACATTCGATTATGTACGTTCACTATTTCTCTTTTAACTTTCGTTTGGTATCGGTCAAAATATGCGCATGAATGAATGAGGCATGTTGCGAACAAGAGCCCCGAGCGGCCTGTGGGCGGCGACGGCGGTGGAGGACGTGGCTCAGGCGAGCCTTCCTTCTTATCTCACACTCTCCATCTCAGGCGCATACTGTACCTCACCCCCTTAGCGCCTGCCCCGCCCCCGCCCCCGCCGCGCCACCACTCATCCGCCAGCATAAACACCTCGGTCGGGTCGCTCCCTGGCAGAGCGCCAACCCTCACGAACACTATTTACACTCTGTTTATGTACTCGAACATTTTTAACGGACAACACGTCCACGCCTCAGCTTGTAAATGCTTTCGCGTCGCAAGAAAGAATTTATATAATTTTTTAAACTTATTTTTATCAAGGTCAAGATATATCTTGATACACTATTAAATTACTTACGTTCACCTATACATAGCGCATATACATTTCAGCAAACTAATATATTTAATGGTGGATGCTAACAAAGTAAAAGTACTGAAAATTATATAATGTTAGTTATAATTACGTGTATGGCATTCTTCATGCAAACCGTTTTAATATTTCAAGTGTGTTCCGTTAAGAACGCAATTATGCAGTCTTCATTCGACAATTGTTTATATTTTATATTAGAGTCAGTAAGTATATAATATTTGTGTTTCGTGTTAAAATACTGATAACGAGACTGGTTTGAAGGCTTCACTTGCTTGTTGACTTTTGTTCTTACCCAAATACAATAAAAACTACTACTACCTACTAAACAACAACCTATCACATAATTTAGTCCTGCTGCATATGATCCATTATGTGGAGAAAATGTGTTTAATTTCAAAATAATATGAGTTATTACAAGTGCCGTTCCAGAGCACCTTCATCGGAATATTCACATATCAAAGGAAGTTTCATAAGAAAAACATGGCTGAACGTTGTCATGATCCTTGCTTCCTAATTGGAAAAAGTAAAATTTTAAAAGATATGTAAAACTCTCTCTTCATAATTTAGGTTGACTGAAATTAAACTGGTAGCTTATTGACCACTCTGTACTGAATCACCAATGACACTGTTGCCTCCGCGATGCGAGCGTGGCCGCGCCGCGCTCTCGTCGCGAGGGCTACGCCCGTCTCTCCGTCGGTGCCGGTTCCTGCGTGACGCTTGTGTGACGTCAGAGGGAGGCCATCATCACCGAGGATCCGGCGGAGGATTCGCCTCCATGCTGGACGTACGGCGGCCGACGCGTCGTCGCCGGCATTCGACGGCGCTGCGCGTCGGCGAAGCGACCGCGCTGCCGCTCGCGCTGGCGGGCATCCTCCCCGTCTCGCCGGCATCCTCCCTGTTCGCGTGCGACACAAGTACATACAGCTCTACTACACCCGGTAGTCCAGCACGCAGCTTCCCACCGATCCGCCGCCCGCGCCCCCTGCGCCCCTCGCGCCCCTCGCCCCGACGGCAACGCCGCGCCGGCCGGACCATGTTGACTGCCGTGACTGCTTACCCATTATCATGCGAGATCGTCGACATGACCTAACTGTAGCTAGACACTTTGTACATCAAATCTAGCTTTTAATGATTTCGAAATTGGAATTAAACATCACAGCTCGTTTAATTTCGTTTAGATTTCAGTTAAAAAATATATTTTTAAATAGTTATTTATCTAAATTTTATAAATTTCACGACAGTCAAATGTGTTGATAGATTCGCTTCGAAGTCCCGAGCACGCAGATACAGAGCTTCCCGTAATTAAGACGTAGAGAGAGTTTATTACCTAGTGCTACGTGCCACACAGAACCAGATGCCTGCTCTAGGTACAGTTACAAGTTCCTGTAAGACTATTCCTTTCTTTGTACAAAACACTCAGCTTTGCTTCTGTACAGTAGGTATTCAATTAGTTGATAAATTATTAGGTGAAAAATGTTTAATTTGAATGTAATCAGTACTGGCCTCAGGCCTCTTCACCGGTCTAGCATATTTTTGTAGCAGGTTAATATTTTTTATCAAACTATAATAACTTATGTTATCCTCTTGGTAATAAAGACTTTTTCTTTCTTTCTTTCTCTGCTTACATGATTTGATATTGATAACTTTCATCAGAGCCTTAAACTTTAAATTTTATTATTTCATAGCATTAAATCAAATCCTTACGGGCGCGTAGGAAAGCTAAAATAAATGTGAATTTTTAAAAATGTACAGCTATCCACGGTGTTAAGTAAATAGGTACTACCACCCGAAAGGGGTGATTTTGTATCTGAAACTGAACCAATTTTGGTGTTTGACTTTTGCAATTGAGAACAAAAAAAATTAGTTTTTCAATACAATTTTTAATTAATTAACCGTGTGGGGACGGTACTTAAAAGAATGACCCCGCTGCATCTCTTCCCATGCATGTCGTAAAAGGTGACTAAGGGATAAGGACAAGATGCCGTGCTAAAGGGCG
>WYDE02063355.1:0-12137 GCA_009867175.2 Adela reaumurella | reverse complement strand
CTGTTACGTCATTTCGTGACGGACCGTGTTCGCTCGTTTTCGTGATTTTTTTATCACGAGTGCCACCTCTGCTGCAATGCCCTCTAGGGCGGTCGACGCTGTAGGTACATTTTCGTACCCAAAGCTCACAGTGAGCCCCCCCTGGCAGGAGCGTGCCATGCTCGATTGGCTCTGCCTACCTCTCTGGCAAAGAAGCGTAACGGTTAGATTGATTGGCTTTTAGAAGTAACGAGAAAGATTATATATAATTACTTAATTAATTTTTACCTCGCCGTCGGACAGTACCATACAAATACAAAGTATAATCATTCGCTCGTAAGTACAAACTCCAACATTTCCTCCGCACTGTATCAGCTTATCAGGCCGAGTCAGCATCTTAAGCCCACAACAGACGGTCGGTTAGTTAAGTCAGTTTAGCCCAAAATGAAAAAAAAATTATCTTAAGAAATATTACCTGATTTTATCCAGCCCATACAATTTCAATATTCCTGAATTTTCTCAGTTTATGTGTTAATTTTTTCCTTTAATTCTTTTTACATAATCCATAGACAGTACACTGCAATCGGATTGTTCTATTTTTACATTAAACATTTATCCAGTTCGATATCAGAGCGAAGAACCTGCAAGAACTTCGCTGGGCATTTTGTCAACGTCCACTTAGTCGATATTTACAAAATGTGTTTGCCACTGTCTACAGAGTACGTGTTGTCATTATATTCTCTTTACTAGTAGGTATGCATTAATTCATTGTATATATCATTAATAGTAAGCATATATGTACTCATTCATTATATGCGATACTATACAAATTTAAAACATGACATTAATAGATAATTCACGACAAGCAAGATTCATGACACATACAATAGCTTATTTTTCATAAAATTTTACCACTCACATAACATGTTGCTAATTGGTGAAATTCAGTCTCTACAAACATCACCTGTTCACGAGTATCACAGCCATCGCATCTCTCAACCAAATTTGAGGGTGAGATGTGACCTGGACCAAGTGGCACCATAAGCAAATCTTAAAGCGATGCGCTACCTCAGCGGTAACAATTGCCGGCACAATTGTAGTGTGCAAATCGTGAAAGCGATCAGTCAAAACAGAAGGTCGGTGACCGAACTGACGTCGAAATTCGCGATAGTCTGCTTCGTGCAGTCAATCAGAACAGGTATGTGTCTGGTCTTCCGTTTATAAACTCAGAAGACATCAGTTTCGGTGTGCTCGTGTGGGATGGCAAAACTTTCACTGCCGTCCCAGTTCAACACGTCTGATGAACCGATAGAACTCGATTGACCGTCTCAGGAGGGCTTTAAACGCCGCTTATTAGTTATCTCTAGCTTGTTCTCAGAGTCCGGCGATGCGGAAGATGAAGACAACACAAGAAATAATCTATCAAACGCATCGTTATCGCGCCCCCTCCCCCTTCCCTTCAGCCCGCGCATCATCCATCAGCCCTTGTCGAGCGAGGCGAATAGAGATGTCATGCCGTGACGGCGCATCGTACCAAAGAAAACTAGATAAGGGATAGGGAGCTGTGTCAACTCGGACGAGTGTGTACTACAATACAAGTAGTGGGACATCAAATTATCAGCATTAAATAAATTTGTACAATAGTAAAACTATGGCTTTTTAGCTTCGGTGTCTCGGTGGTGCAACGCTTCGTATTCGCACACCGAGTTAAGCGCTTTTGAGCGCGGATAGTTAATAGATGGTTAACCGTTTGATCGTTGCTGCTGACCGTCGGATAACGCGTAAAAATGTAGGTGCATTCCCTGTACTTACTAAAAATAGTTCGTGTTTTCCGTCCAGTTCCGTGTAGACGGCTCGATTAGGGAAAAACACTGACATGGCACCTAATTAATTCACGATGGTGCATTAGGCTGACATCACTGGTTGCAAACTGATGCAATGGGGTGCTGTAGTAATCCATGTCAGTTTACACAAAAAAGATGAATTTGAACTCATCCTAAATAGATGAAGCAGAAAATCTGTAAAGAGATGATATGTACATATGTAGCCATGCGTCGTCGCGATCCTATGTTGCTTATAATTCGAGAACTGACTTTGCACTGAAGTATTCTATAAGAACTGAAAATTGTACCATCGCGGTATTCCTTCGGGGGTCGGAGAAGTGAGCAAACATTTTAACGTGCGGGAATCTCTCTTGAATATGGGAAACAATGGAGAAACAACATATTATGCGAATTGCGAAGTTCAAAACTCAGATTATATTACAATGAGCTTTCTCCGATAACAAATGCGAAAAGTCTTTCCAACTTTGTCTTAACATAAGCTTTAGTACTCTAATCTTAATTGTAATGGCTGTTAATTTAAGTTGTTTATTCTAAAGTTCTATTGAAGGCTTTTCTGATGTTTAGCCCGACTTTCGCGAAGTCACTAGCGATGGCGAGAATTTCGAAAAAATACTCGAATTTCATTCAAACTTAATTTATTTATCCTTACGAAGATAACAGAAAACCTTTTTAATATATAATGGCATTTACTTAGAGTTGACTAATATATTCCATTGCTTGTTCCTCGCATATCTTATCTGTCTTATCTCTTTCTCTTTTCGTTTGTAATTGGTTTCTTGGAAACGGCCTGACGATTTCGATGAAATTCACGGAAATTCGTTGGGGCTTTTTAGATCTGGAAATCGATGGACCCAGGGTATCTTTTTCGGAAAAACAAATTTTCATTCAAAACATTTCTGAATATTCAATTTGATTAGATATGTAACTACGCAATGTGGTGACGCCATCTATTGTACTAGCAGAGGTCGGTAGATCACCTAATTAGCAGTTAATTGGCACAGTGTGGAAAATTTAAAGATTTTTATTCAGTAATTTCAAAATTGTCCTTAGATTACAAATTTTATCACATCGTCACAGTTTATATTTAACTGCATACTCCTACGTACAACATACATACATACATATCACTCACGCTGAATCCCGACAAACGGGGTAAGCAGAGCAATCGGTGTTGTGCTGCAAGATCTCTTGTAAATTACAGCATAACACCGACCACCACGTCTCGCAAGGTATTCGAACAAGATATCTTATCAAGCAGCATGTAAGGCATGAAGACCCACCTACTGCATGACTTGGTAGCAAACTAATCCAAAATTAAATTTAGTATAATATTGTATTTAATAAATTACATAAAGTAAATTTCAGTGTAAAATGTTATTATAATTCATTAAAAAATACATAAAAGTCTTAAACAGTCATAGATTAGTTTTAAAATGATTCAAATTGTAAAAAGTTTGTGTGATCAGTCATTTGTGTATGTTTTTTTTTAAAGAGAGTGTCACAGTGACAGTTTGTGTTTGTGACCTGACAGTCGGAGATGTTTGTTTCTGGTGTTAAGTAGGCATCCCAATCTGAGTGCGTGATTATCCTTAACGCTCGTTTTTGTAAAAAAAACATTTTCTGAGCTTCGCCACTGTGCCCCAGAATTCCAGTCCGAAAGTAATCGTTGAGTAGAAATACCTATAGTAGGCATTTTTCAATGTATAAAGATCGCATGAATTAGCTAGAATTCTGAGGCAGTGCTACTGCCTCTGTTCAGTTTGTCACATAGGAGTTCAATGTGATTTGTATATCGGAGGTTGTGATCAAGTGTGAGTCCTAAAAATGTATGGGATGTTTGGAACTTTATGATATCATCTGAGTGTTTTATTCAAAAATTGTTTTAAGCATTTGCTTTATTAATAATTGAGAAATGTACGCAGCCAGGTTTCGTTTTATTCATTAAGAGCTTGTTTGCTGTAAACTAATCAAACAAAGCTCTTAAGCATTATTCAGGAGTGGTTAGGAATTCTGTTTCATCTTTAGCTTTAACTATTGCATTGGATTCGTCTGAATACAATATTAGAAAAACAAGTTTTATAGATGCTGTTAAATCGTTTATAAATATTATGAAAAGAGAGTTGATAAAACATATCCTTTCACGCCAGCAATACTTTTCATTGAAGCTTTCTGACTGAATATCTAATATTTCGGATCCGTTTATACGTTTTGCAGAAATTTGAGCTGTTCTGTGTCGCATATATGAACGAAGCCAATCCAATGCGGCGTCTCTTATCCCATAAAATTCTAATTTGTCCATAAATAGATTGTGGTCCACGAGGTCGAACGCATTGGAAAGATCGACGAACATACCTGCCACTTTTTCCTGCTTATCAAGGCTTTCTAGAAAAACGGTCTGTGTTGATAAGTAGCTGTTGAAATGGATCTCTGAGGACGGAAGCCAGGTTGGGATTCCATTAGTATATTATTAGCTTTTATGAAGTTCATAAGTCTAATATACATAACACTTTAATTTTTTTTGGAAAAGATTGACAATATAGATATAGGCCTGTAGTTTTCCACCGATGATTCTGTGCCTTTTATAAAGAGTGGATTTTTTTTTTGCATGAGAGAGCTTTCGGAAATACTCCGGTTTGAAATGAAAGGTTGACGAGAAACGTGAGTGGAAGTATTATTGGTGCGTAGCATTTCTTTAGTAATGATACTGGACTGGTATGACGTTGATGTCATGTGAGTTTTTTATTTTGAATGCGCTTATAATCTTAGTGATTTCTATTGGGTTCGATGGCATGAGAAATAGCGTATTTGAGACTGATTGAGCATTTTCACAAAGTAGTTTATTCGACGTTTCGGCGCATGGCGGCATTGAAATTAGTAATTTTTCGGCGATGCTTGAAAAATGTTTACCAAACTCATCAGCCACCTTTTGTGGCTACGATTCGGAAAATGGAAGGAAATCGGATTTCCTTCGTTATTTATTAATTTTAGGTTTTTAACAACTTCATTTTGTGTATATTTGGATGTTTCACGTTTCACAATGTCCCACATAGTTTTTTTGTTTGTTGTCGCTATCGTTTATCAAGGATTTGTAAAAATGTAAGTTTTCTTTTTTTAATTTCATTGGTGTATGTGTCTTTTAGTTTTTTTAGGGTTTCCTGGTACTCCTGGCTCTGCGTAGAGCGGCCTAGAAGATCAAATATTTGTAAGTTGAAAATTATACCAGTATCTCAGACGATGCAAACCTAAGCAGGCATATGTCAGCAAAACCTTCCATACATACGTAAATGTAAATAAAATGTGCCACCGCGTGGTCCAAGCGACGTTGATAAATCGGTGGCTGCTACCCGGGTGCCTCTCGGTTTTCGCGGCTTTTGTTTCAGTTTTTTTTCGTGTGTTTTTTTTTTGTTCACTTTTCGGAGATGTAATTCGGATGTGTGCGAGTTGAACGGATTATGAATGATCCGAGCCACTCTTTTTAGAAGCACTGTCCGCGATCCCTTTGATTTATTGTGGTGCGGCTTTAGGTACCTGCAATTTAATTGTTCGAGATTACTTTTACGCTTTCGCATTTATTAAAGTGTCGCGAGTGTCAAAGCCTGGGTATGAAATATTGTGAAGATTATAAATAAAATATAAATACATACACACAAGCACGCCTCTTACCCGGAGGGGTAGGCAGAGACAATTGAGCGCCATTTAACAGATTCTTGACATACATCCTTTTCTTGCTCCGCCGTCACACATCGTTTTATGAATTCACGCCGGTTACGGCTGCTGCGTAGTTGCCTCTACCGTAAAAGGTTAACTTTTTGGTCATTGTATGTTCGCCTAGATCGATGTGAATGTGGAAGGAAGGGTTGTACGGGGCTTTACTTCCTTCCACATTCGATTAATATATTTATTTGCTCATTCTCTTACCATCCATTCTCTCCGTGTTTAAAAATAATCTATGCATACCTTCCTCTATCCTTGTCTCTACTGTCTCTATAAATAAAAAAGAGTCTATGAATTGTGGTATACGAACATTCATAACATAACAATGTAACTGCAATAATTGTATCCTTTGTATTGAAATGAATAATATTTAAAATATTTTTTATGTGATTTTCTGACGCTTTCGAAAAGTTTTATTGACAACAACAATTTTGTTTCGTCGAATAAATACAAAGGGCAAATTAATTCACTATATTTGCTAATGGCATTAATTTTAACCTTAAATTATTATCCACGCAAAAAATTATAATTACCGTTAAATTATATTAAATAAAGTAAACGATCTCCTTCCTCAGAGGGCCTACGCTTCGTAGCATTGCTACAAACACGTACGAAGTTCGTAGCAGCGCTACGACGGGTGGGCTAGCGACAAGGTTTCTGATTGTCGGCGCGAGAGGGCGCCGCCGGGCTTCCGTGGCGAGGTCGTTGACCCCATAGAGCAACGCTCTACTCTACGTAATATGATGATACCTTTTGTGTCACATGGGAAGAAAGCTAAAGAAAAGAGGCTCTTGGGGAACGAGTTGGCGGAAGTAGGAAGGAAATACTCACGTTTTACGTGCAGCATTAATATAGTTTGTTTATGAGGTTCATTTGTAAGTACGACATGTTTCGGTATAATTCATAAAATCATTATTTAAGTACGGAGTCTATTACCACTTATTTCAGTTAATTTTATTGTTATAGTTAAATCATACCATCACACATCTTTCCCTGTGGGCTAGAGAGAGAGAGAGAGACAATCGAGCGCTATTTTACACGTTCCTGGCATATATACGTTCATGCCATCGCTTCACATACGCGCGCTAATCATAGGGCGCTACGTACTTGCCCTTTTCGTAAAATTTTATCATTTTGTCCTAGTATGTTCGACCCTTAAATCCAAATTCGCTTCATACATTCGTTAGGTCATTCTAACATTATCCATTATTTTCTTACTTTCTTGTTACTGTGCACGGTGTTAAGCGTTGTATTAGTCGATTTTGAACTGACCTGTGGGGCTGATTTTGTATCGGATACTACACATTTTTCCATACTTTTTGAGAGTAGGTAGGTATTTTAACATTGTTTTGAGAAAAAAATATTTGTTTTGAGAGAATTGCAAAAGTCGTTGAACAAAAGATGTTCAGTTTCATGTACAGAATTTTCGGGTAGTAGTAAAACCTTATTTACATTAGATTAACACCGTGTATATTCTTTACGCAATAGTTTCTTAAAAAAATACGTTGATCATAGAAATTACCAAATCTATACACAAAAAAAATGTAATAATTGCTTAAACCGTCCGGTTCAGTACATATTCTCCATCGTATAAAACTCTCGATTGTCACCTCTGTCTGAGCTGACCGATTCGATAACGGTTGAAATACCTGCGTCTTATACGTTGGTTGTAAAGCAGACTCGTCGGCAGGACGGTAGGAGACGGCAGGAGACGGCAGCGTCTGTAGAGCTGAAAGCTGGTAGCAATTTGCTCGAAAGAGGCTCGTCCGTGCTTGGAATACGTGCGGAGTAGAGCGGAATACCTGGGCAGATATTGCTGCATAGCTGCAGCCTTAAGGTCTTTAGACATCTAAATGCATAAATAAGGGCTTGCCATTAGTTTAATTCACTCATGCTGAAGTGTCCTAGCGAGAATACGACGCGACGACAACGTAGAGGTTAATTAAATAAAATAGACGAAAAAACAAAGAAAAATTAAATAGTGTTAGATTTTTTACGATTCAGTTGTTGGCGATTTAACGTGAGAAACGTGTTCCCACTTCGGACAACACGTTGAACAGATATTTTTCTTTGTATTTTTCTAAGTTAATTTATCTGGTGCATCGACTGCAGCGTTACTTTACAATATAAAAATTGTAATTAAAAACGCTGTTACTCGCCATATAGTGAAATGCTCCAAATTTGACGCAATACATACACACCATCACACCTGTTCCCAGGAAGAGTAGACATAAACAATGGAACGCTATTTGACACGTTCCTGACTTACATCCTTTGCTTCATCCACCGTCATACATCAATTCATACATGCAAGCCGGTTACGGATACTGCGAACTTGCCAACCCCTTCCTTAAAAAGTTACCTATTTGGTCGTGGTATGTTCGCCTAGGGCACCCTTCCTTTCACATTCGCGTTATAAATAAGTTTGGTTATTCTCTTATATACACATATACCTATATTTTTTAGTGTAAACGCGACGTATGGCACCCAGAAGGTGATTAACGACGCCCATGGACATTCGGTTTTTAGCGGGGGTAGTGAATGCCATGCCGGCCTGACAGGTGCCTATTCAGGTGCCTCTTGATGGACTCGAGACTGTACAAAGAACATATATGTGGACGCAGTACCTAAGTGACTACAGAAAGAAAGCCTGGTTAGACGGGGTGAGGTCGCGCTGACGGGGCGGGGGGCCAGGGAGAGGGTATGTATGTCCGTCCGCTCGCGACGCGCCATGCATAATTCACCCGCGCGCCCAACACAGACGAAACAGGAAACCAATGGAAACTGTTGTTACCTGGGTAACTCTACTACAGGAATACAAGTTACTCTTTCTTAACGAGGTCTTTAAGTACTCGATAAAATACTTACACGACGACCTGAATCAGATGAAATTAATGACAAATTGTCTATTGCATACCAGCCTCCGTATTCTCTCATCAGCGGGGGCGGTCCGTTTATCGATGGGTAACCGTCCAACATTCGAGTATGACCAAAAATCTTTTGGTGTATGTCTATATGTTCGCACAACTCCTCTTAAACGGTTCGGCCGATCGAACTGAAGTTTTGTAGGTTCATTCTGTACTTCAATAGCTTGTCACAAACCAATTTTCAACTTCCTAGAAGAACTGGCAAGAAACGTCGCTGGGAAATTTACTAAACGGTTAGACCGATCAAGCTTAAATTTTGTAGGTTCATTCTATATAACAATAGATCGCCTCACACCAATTTCCAAATTCCTAGAAGAACTGGCAGGAAACTTCGTTGGAATTTATTCAACGTCCACTCCTGCTCAACGGTTTTGGCGGGTCGGGATGAAAATTTGTAGGTTCATTCTATGTGCCGATAGCTCGCCACACTCCAAGTTGAACTTCCTAGAAGAACTGGCAAGAAACTTCGCTGAAATTGTTTCAGCGTCTGTCGTGTGTATCGTGAAACCTGTTACGTAAGATTGGCGTCCTCCACCTACCTCGATCCTCGATCTACCTTATATTATTTGGTAAGCGAATCGTCCTGAATTTTTTTATAGAAGCTAGAATAAATCGTCCTGCACCGCCATGCCGATTTTTACTTTGAAGAGAAGAAACTAACACAATGCAATGATGTCTTCAGCTTCATCAGTGTCTATCCTTCAAACCCGAAGTTATTTAGAAACGGATTTTTCCTTCATATTATCCAGATTTTAATCTTTATATTCTTTTGCAGGTATTTTATTCGCCCCACTGCTAGGTACAGGCCTCTTTCATATACATGATATGAGAGGATTTTAGTCATACACTTCCACGGTGACCAACCGGCCTGGAAGTGGGTTTCCTCAAGGTGTTTTCCTTCACCGGAGTGTCAGCAGCCATTTTAGCACGAATTCTAAAGTAAAAATATGGTGCTCCCAGTGGGGATCGAACCCGCACCTCCCGCTCGAGAGGCGTGCTCTTGCCCGCTCGGACAATCTGACGCTTCATTGCGGGAGAGAAAAACGCTCCTGGACTGCGGCGCAGGGTTATTGCCATATGTCCGGATTTGTCCGGACATGCCTCCCGTCCTGGTTTCGCCCGGACTTCACATTTGTTCGGAATTTCATAATCTATGAACAAATCTAATGATTTCCAGCTCGTCATTTCGATTCGGCATCTAGCTTCACTCTACTGAGACATACATACATATCACGCTGAATCCCAACAATCGGGGTAAGAGAGCAATCGGTGTCGTGCTGCAAGAACTCTGGTAAATTACAGCACAACACCGACCATCACATTTCGCAAGGTACTCGGACAAGACATCAAGCAGCATGTAAGGCACAAAGACCCACCTACTGCTTGAATGGGTAGAAGTACCGTGCCAATGTGAGAGAGGTGGCGAGCCTGTCGCCCTTTAGCACGGCATCTTGTCCTTATCCCTTACTCGCCTTTTACGACATGCATGGGAAGAGATGCAGTGGGGTCATTCTTTTAAGTACCGGCCCCACACGGTTTTTCTTTTCTACTAGGTTTAGATCTAGATAGGTATAGTGACTATAATATTCATAGTGAGTATTATAACAGAGTTCAAAGTAAAACAAGAAGTGCCCCGGGACCCGGGAATTAATAAGCCCCAATGAAAAGAAAATGTGAAATGAAACCTTCCCACTCCCACCGCGCCCAACACGGAAACTCAATAAGCGCCGGCGAGCCATCGAAGGAGTATTTTTACGAAACAAGCGTTTTCAATTAGTGGGAATACCGCACGGCTCCGGTCGGCGGCACTGGCGGTCAACCTTGTGGCAAAGAGGATCAGATAAAGACAGGATCGCTATCTCGCAAAATAGCATTTGTGCATGATCCTATGTATAACTCATTATGTATAACTATGTAGCATTTGTGCATGATCCTATGTATAACTCATTATGTATAACTATGTAGCATTTGTGCATGATCCTTTTTGTGTGATTATTGCTTTTTTTGTTGTCTAGTATTAATTAGCTTTTACATGCTTTTGTCAGATGGGCTTATAGTTATTATTTAAGATTATTATTCTTACAGATAACGATTCTTTGTCTTTATTATCACTATACTGTTTTGTTTTCACTTTGTTTTTTGTTTTTCTTATTAGTAATCTATGGTCTACTCAAATTGTTTCTCTCGATTATTGCATTACAGCACCCAGATTTTTTTCTGTGATTACTGTTTTTTTTGTTGTCTTGCTTTAAATAGCTTTTACATAGATGGGCTAATAGTTATTATTTAAGATTATTATCATTCTAGATAACGATTCTTTGTCCTCACTATCACTATACTGTTTTGTTTTCACTTTGTTTTTTGTTTTTCTTATTATTAATCTATGGTCTACTCAAATTGTTTCCCTCTGTTATTGCATTACAGTACCCAGAGTAATTTTTTTCTGTGATTACTGTTTTTTTTGCCTTGCTTTAGTTATCTTTTACATGCTTTTGTCAGATGGGCTTGTAGTTAATATTTAAGATTATTATCGTTCTACTTAATGATTATTTGTCTTTATTATCACTATACTGTTTTGTTTTCACTTTGTTTTGTTTTTTTCTTAGCTTCGATTTCATTTCTTGTATTTAATCTGTGGTATACGGTGATGGGCAATACAATACCCAATGCATTACTAAGTTTAAGTTTTTATAAATGTATTCTGTGTGTGGCTGTTGGTGTATCCAAAAACAATAAAATAAAAATATAAAATAAGCATTCCAATCCCCACACTTACATTAAAGCGGTGCGTCTTCAGAAAAATAAGAAAACTAAAAGAACTGCATTCAGAATGCATTGACTCAGAAAGAGATGCAATACTACAGTCCACTGAGAAGTATGTTTGAAAGGAACGTTGAATTGTGTTTAACAGGAAAATGTGGGCTGAAAGACACAAGTAGCGGCAAAAGTAGTAAAATGCCTTGATGGTTTGGAAACGTGGAGATGGTGGTAGAATGGCAAAATACGAAGCAAATGTGGAACGAATGAGTCTAGCGAAGCCTCCACGGAGAACATATCATATACATAAATATCACACACGCTTTAATCCCAAAATTCGGGCTAATCAGAGCAATTGGTGTTGTGCTGCAAGAACTCGGGTAATTTACAGCACAACACCAACCATCAAGTTTCGCAAGGTTTACGGACAAGATATCTATCAAGCAGCATGTAAAGCACGAAAACCCACCTACTGCATGACTCGGTGGTCCGTGAAGTCCGTGCCAAGGTGGGAGGTGGCGAGCCTGTCGCCCTTTAGCACGGCATCTTGCCCTTATTCCTTAGTCGCATTTTAAGACATGCATGGGAAGAGAAGCAGTGGGGTATTATTTCAAGTACCGGCCCCACATGGTACAGACGAACATCCAGTCGAGGGGCCGTTCACTGTAGAATTTATTCTATGTGAGCATAATTATTCCGACGATTTTCTTCTGATTCCTGTGATTCTACACTTGAAGAATGATTCCGTTTTATTCGGATTCAAATAATCAAATTCTAACTCAAAAGAACTTACAGGGATCGTTCTGACCGTTTCACTCACTGAGCGGCACGAGTACGGTTGATTCCGCCTGATTCCAACTGATTCTTCGTTGATCCTCCTGATTCCGGCTGATTCCGTTGATCCCGGATCGATTCC
>WYDE02063244.1:0-12139 GCA_009867175.2 Adela reaumurella | reverse complement strand
TCCCGCTTCGGACAACACGTTGAACAGTTATTTTTCTTTGTATTTTTCAAAGTTAATTTATCTGGTGCATCGACTGCTGCATTACTTCACAATATAAATATTGTAAGTAAATCGTCAACGACTGAATCGTAAAAAAAACCTAACACAATTGTAATTCAGTATTTTTTGATAAAACACTAAAAAATCAGAACACTCATTCATTTATACTCATTTACAAATATTACTCGTAAACGTACGTCGAAATCACCCATGAAATTATATAAACAGTCCACATTCCCTTTACACATTATAAAAGATCAAAATACATTGATCTATGAATTAGTAATAGTAAAGTACAGTCACATAGATAATTACAATTGTAAATGGAATGTGGAATAGGGCTAATTAAATGCGTCACTTTTGACTTTCGAATGCCAAAAAAATTAATTATACCGCATTATTACTCGTATATTACGTCATTATTCATATTACTTTAGGTAAAATTATTAAATGGACCAAAACACAGACTTTTTATTTCTGTGATAATTATCCCACCAACCAACAATTTGTCGAACGACAAAATAGACGCACGTAATGAGCCGTAAGCACATAACAACATAAAGCACTTACATTCTTAAGCTTGCTATGCACTTTCCCAGCGGTGGAGGACGCTACACTATCCCGCAGCGGCTTAGGCGAAGCGTTGGCTTTGTCCCTCGACAGCTTAGGCGAGTTTGTCGACTTCCTCCTAATAGAGAGCGGGGTTACCTGCACCCCGTGTTTGTGGTGAAGGTGCGGCGAGGTTTGCTTGGCGAGGCACGAGACTAGCTCGTCCTGCAGCTCCGACACTTCCAGACATTGCTGGAGCGCGTTTTGTGCCAACACAACGTGGTAGTCGATCCCGGCGTGCTCCACCGCCACGGACATGAACAGTTGCACGCACTGTAACAAATCAATACCAATCATAACCATTATGCCTCTTTGTGGGTGAGATACAATTTGTAAAACAAAATTGTAAAAAACAAATAATATGGCACATTCAAGTGAAGTGTAATACCATTAGAAGCTTAAGAAAGAATAACGATATGAAGAGACAGTAGAGCGTCATTTGGTATGTTCCTGACATACATCCATTTCTTCATCCACCGTCATGCAATCAATAATAAAAAAACAATATTCGAAAGATTGCATGCATTGCATTCTAGTGAAATCTTCAAGTCCATATGCAACGCTGAGAAGTTGTAGTCAATACTACACTTACCGTTCTAAGGTTAATAATTTATATTCTGAAGTAACACTGTATAATTCAATTACCAGATAAATTATTTTTAAATAATACAATGATGTACAAAGTGATGTACAAAGAATTATCACATGCGGAAGCGATCCTGCAGCGTTACTTTACTTGCAATAGAAATTTCAAGTACCTAAACGTATTGACTGAATCGTAAAAAATCAAACACAGTTCAAGGTAAATAATGTTCAGTGTTATATTAGATTTTTGCTTTCACATCGACTAAGCAGAGGTAGCGTATACATAAATTGTGTAATAATGCGATGTGTAGCTATAAAATGTACATATATTATTTTGCTTATCATCTAACTGATCTGGTCAATCAGTGAGCCAAGGTATGAAGTACCAAGGTAGGTAACTAATTCTTAAGTGAGACAAATCTTGCAGTAAGGCCCAAAGCTAAGTCATTCGTATTTTAAAATTTTCTATGGCCGAGCACAGAGATTCCAAAACCAAGGCAGTGAACAATAGACCAAATTAAATAAGAGTTTTAAACTAGAATAAATAGGGTGGCCAACACTTTTTAGATTAAATGTTTAGTGTTCATGCAGACTTGCCGTGTATGCATGCCTTATCTGAATGCAAAACATAAAACAAATAGACGACCTACCTTAAATAGTTTAATGGCCTCCGCTTGCAGTGCTTCCGAGTTGAGCGAGGTGAGGGGTGACGAGATGTTCTCCTTAGAGTATAGTAACGTTGGGTGCCTCCACAGCACACAGTCTGAAACACACATTATTGCTAAATTAACATCTAGTTCAACATGGTTCTAGCAGTCTCCGTAAATGCCGCCGCCAGACTACACAAATACGTTAGCAATGTCGTATGCGTATGCAATGTCATGTTTTTTTTATGGAAACTGACGCGGAAGACTACATCACATAATGCACCAGTTTTTTGGTACCAGTGATGTCAGCCTAAAAACCTTGGTGAATTATGGTAATTATGGTAGGTAGGTGCCATGTCAGCGCTTCCCTCAATTCCTGCAGGCTACACTGAACTAGTGCGCACTTTTTTTACCCGTCCACGTATTACGTAGGACAGGACTTAAAGAATGATGCATACAGGTCGTATGTGCGTCCGTCCATCCATCCGTTTGTTCGAGCACTTCCCGTGGTCCGAAACTCACCCACATTTTGAATGCATAATTTGCACCGCCATGTGGCAAATCCGATCCATTTGCGTATTTGCCCATCTCGCTGGTGTTTTTTGCGATATGAGAAAATTTTAATATCTCTGAAACTACTGGACCAATTTTTAAGTTTATCATACCGGTGGATAGGTATTAAATTACCCCACAAGTTTTCTTACACCATCTTCAGTACATGGTTTTGACTGGAAAAAATAGCCCACAGAAAAATTTACTTTATGGCAAAAACCTAATATTTACGGGACGGACCAAAGTAGCTGATTTTGTATTCCATATATATTATACTTATATATATATATTACTTACTTACTTATATATATTACTTACTTACTTATATATATATTACTTTTCCACTTATTGTTACCACATTAATATATTAACACTCGATTTTACTCCCCATATAATTTGCGTACCGCGGGCTACATATGAAAATAAATTCTGAAGGCGTAAACTCCAAAAAACTTAGCCATCATCACAGGATAGGAAGGTCATAATGGGTAGACATATTTAGAGATGTTTCCTGTCTTAATTTGACAATGGCAAGTATTACAAGAGAGAGAGAGAGAGAGAGAGAGAAAATACTCACCGGCAGCTCCGTCTGTCTCCATCAACTTCTGAACCAGCTGCTCGAAGTGTGTTCCCTGACTGAGTCCGCCCCCACTAACTACAGTCAGGTGGTACAGCCAGGGGTCCTTGTCCGCTTTGCTTTCGAACAGAAGGTATGTTGGACCCTGCAAACATTGGCATTTTTATGTTATACAATATTTATTTTGCTTGAGATCACATGTGGATACCATGATTGAAAATGATTACAGAAACACTACATTGAACCCACAGATCTGAGTGCTAGTAGTCATACTTATGACGACATACTGAAATAGAGACAGAAGGTCTGATTTTTCATCATGTCGACGTAGCCGATTCCGCAAACAAGAAATTCAAATTGTCTTTAGAAAAGTGGACGACTGTACATTGTAAATCATAAAAGATTGATGTCATGCATGAGGAGTAAATTCCTAAGTAAATATTTCATTAGTAAATATTTCTAATTATTCCTCGAATTATGAGTACAATTGCAGGTATTAGTGATAACACGTGGGTAGTATAGGTTCATGTTTAAACCTAGCAGCATGCAAGCTTGCTTGCCGGTACACGCTTCAAAGTATTGCATGATACAGCTGTGCAAGTTTTTAAAATCTCGACATGAATAAAATTGGGGTATTGACGGCCACCACACCCATGCACTGTAAGAACCATACAATAACTTAAATAAAATAAAGATAACCTAAAAATAACACAAAATTAACTACAATGGGGTTGCCACCAGAGGCTCTGTGCTCCTGTGGGCTGAACTATTTTCGCTTATAAGAATTTGCCGGATTGGAAGATTACACTTTTCATTTTGCGAAGTAACGGTGCAGAATTGATTCACCAGGTAAATTATACTTGAATACTTCATACAAACTGTTTAATACGATGTCCGAAGCCGGACTCTTGGGTATCTCCTCCAATCCAATGTTATTTCTTTTAAAGTCTACACAAAAAATAGAGATACTAAATTGCCAAATAAAGGTTACCAGCAATGGTAAATTTTATATTTCATTCATTTCGGCCTTGGTACAGGTGCGAAATGTCGTGGTGGCAACATATCTTATGCACTGAAAAGGTGGGAATACGCATAGACAACGAACATTAATTTATCTCGTTCTTCGTTTCGCTTTAATTCACGTTAGCTTATTGTTATATCTTCTTGAATTTTCACATCGATAAGAACTGCACTAGTTAATTGACGCCACAGTAGCGCCTAACAAACTGTTAAACTAGTCTTTCCAATTGAAGCGTGGACTTTAATTATTTTTTATGGATGATATGTCGTTCAACGTATCTTTTAGCATTAATATATCTGGTGATTTCCTGTTTTGCTGCTAGACGGCGTTACTTAACATTTTCAGAGCATTTCAGCCCCGGACAGCAACTCCGTTAAAAAAAATGCCATTTCCTTAAAAGTATAACAATCAAGCATATCTAAGCTAAGCAGGCGTAGAAGCATCGCGCGACTAACCCCGGTTACCTGGTGCTGCGGGTAGATGGCGACGGTGAGATGGTTGCGAGTGTCGTCGTTCTTCTCCTCGGAGTCCGAGTCGGACACGTGCTCCACGTCCTCAACACGCGCGTCGCGCATGTTGATCTGCCCGACTGGGTTCTGTAATGTTACACATGAGTGTTGCAAGTTATTCTAAACATAGGTAAACTTTGAACTGAATATCAATAAGATGCATTATCATCGTAATGTTTGCTATAACAATTAACAATAAAACTTTTGATTACAAGTGGATTGACGCATAAGAGTTTTTAAGGGAGTTTAGGCACTTTAATCCTAGAGTGAAGTAACCTTGAATTTCTTATTCAATAAATTAAAGCCGACGTTTATAGCCAAATGATCTGAAAAACTTAAAACATTCCTAAGCTTTGTGACAATATTTTTGATAGCAATGTATGACAGATAAATAAACATACTTGATCACCAGGAGACTTGAAGTAGAGGAACATCTTGCCAATGAGGACGCACCAGCTCTTCTTAGCGTGCCCATTCTTCACCTTGGTCAGCCAGCCCTGAATCGTCGGCTTATTATCTTCCTTGCTTAGCAGTAGCTTAGTCGCATTTCTTCTTTGGACATTCTGTAAATGCCATATTTGGATTATTTCATCATCACTTTGGTTAGTACGGATTAAATCCATAAGGTAGGCAGCACCGATCATATACCATCGGATAGATTAATAATTGTTAACGAGTAAGTTGACAGGACTTTACAAAGAAAAACCTAACAAAAACCAGGTGTTGGGATTCCAAAGCAAAAGATTCATTTGTCCATAGGAGTAAGATGGCTCAAATTTAATTACTTGTAATACTCTTATCCAGTCTTCCATGGTGGCTATGCTGTCAGCTGTGAGGTAGTAGGTTCTGCTGCCGGTGAAAATCTCGAATGTGGCTGCTCCCTCGTTGCGTGAAATCTTGCAAGCCTCGCCTAGACCGATCTGGCCCTGTGGCTTGCGGTTTACTTCCGATTGTGATTTCCAGTAGGAGAGTGTGCCATTTTTTAGGACAAACCTGGAAAAAGAACAGCATGTAACATTTAGTCGTAAGCTAAGTTACAATTTCTGGGTTGCAAACATCTATCGTACGACAAGAATATCCCGACGCATCAAAGTAGTTGATGTTGATGTAGATGATGGACACGTGAGCCGCAGGAATGACGGCTGTTGAAGCACGCGCGTCCTACAATGGTGACAGGTAAACGAAGTCTGGGAAGACCACCCGCCAGGTGGAACGATGACATCCGGTACGTCGCGGCCAAACGATGGATACGTGCCGCCGAGTGCCGGGAGGATTGGAAACAAATTGGAGAGTCGCATATCCAGCTGTGGACATGCGATGATGCTGATAACACTGATGATGAACATCCCTCGAAGGTTGCGAAAAACAGTGGTAGGTACTGCTGAATACAGATGAATGAACTACTACCAACAACGCACTTCCAGAGTGATACTACAAGAATAGTCATATTATTACTACGTAATATAGAATGGTTCAATAAGGCAACAAGTCATAAATTTACAATCCCTATCAGTAACTAAACCACTTGAGTGCTTATTTTATCGACCTCAAACTACGGTATAATCAAAATATTGTATGGTATTGTATATACTTTATTGTACTCATAAAATGGTTACAATAGGCGAGCTTAGTGCAGACGTGCACTCTTTTGACTAAGGCACCTACCTTAGGAGCATACGTAAGATAGCAGTTCTACCCATCTATAACTGATTGAATTGAAGACAATTGTGTGAAACATAAGATGTAAATAGCTTATATGTTAAACCATTAATACTTAGTGGTTACTAATAATTCAATATTGTATAATGTAAGATAGGACAAATATGTCATCAAGGGCGCCGCAGCATGGTGCGAACGCATCCATAAAAAAGAAAAATAAATTATTGTAAAAGTCTGATCACTTGTGTGACATGGAAAAAACTATGAATTTATAAAAAATAAAATTACAAAAAGTAAAACTCCTTTATTAAAAAGAATCTTCTTGTATTTCGGATTGTCGTGCAGAGCAAAGATAATAGCTAGCCCAGAATAACCAACCATCGCTTCCTCCAAGTCTTCAGTTTCCCTCCCAGCTTGGCAAGATGTCCGCTCTTCTCGAGCGCTTCGTGGCGGCGTGGCGAGTCGACGTGAGGCAGCGGCGCGCGCGCACCCAGCGAGGGCAGAGAGGGGGAGGCGCTGGTGTCGCAGGATATGGCGTCGGGCGGGATCGCGTAGTCGTCCGACATGCCAGACTCGAATGATGTGTCTGTAAAGTGACAAAAGAGATAAGTATTCTTTTTCTACAAAAAATTTTTATATCAGGTTTGCCGCACTTACCTACGTTGCGATTGTAAGTATAATTAACTCAGGTAAGTACCTAGGTAGATTATAAAAACTTCTTAATATAATAGGTGTTCTGCCTTATGGGAAACCTATCAACGAGCCTGTTCAAATGTTTGCACTAATGAAGACACCACAAATTACCTGTGTTATTTATTTTTGGCCAATGATAGGTACAAATATTAAATTTCATTAAAAGAAATGTTAAGATTTATTACACAAAAAGTCGAAAACGAAGATATTGGAATAGATTATTCAAGTACTTAAGCGTAAAGTCATATTCAGTCACAGTTGAACGGCTAGCATCAAATGGTACGACACAGTCCGTAACTCACCTCTAGTCTTACTCTGCTTGCTAGGCGATCCGCTGCTACTTCTCTTCGCCGGACTCAAACTGGAGCTGGTCTTGACGCTTTTGGAAGGACTGCTTGCACTGAGGCTTGTGTCGCTCGAGCTGCACTGTCCATTGGCGCTGTTGCTGAGGATGAGACCGTGCGGCCCGGGGCCTACAGGGATCGTCACGTTGTTGAGAGGCTGCAGGAGGCCGTGCGATGTGTGGCTGGGAGTACCTGCAAAATTGTGAAATGTGTGTAATAAATATTAGATGGTCTAGTGACCTGACACTTCTTATGACACTTAAGTCTGACAAGTGGAAATTCCTCTGATATTGTATAGTACTTCCTGAACATTACCTATTTCAAAAATAGCTACACAAATGAATGACTGAAGTTGTAAATTAAGATTAGAGGGACCACGTCATAGATCATAGAGTGGGGCAGCCAAGAAGACGGCGTGGAACAATAACGAAGAAGACTGGTGATTCAGTCGAAGTTGTGAATTTTATTTACCTACGTAGGTACTTGTCTTATAACTCAGATGTGTCATTTAATACACGGTTTGATGTAAGTTTGAACAACTGGACGGTTCTAAAGTTCATGTTGACTGTAGGTGCTACAAACAGTATATTGGTGCCTCACCATAAGCAGGATTGTGGTGTGGGGTGTTGTGAACTACGACTCCGCCCATAGACTCCTCGCCGTCGGAAGAGTCGTCCGAGGAGTCACCAGTAAAAGGCATCGATCGGATCTGGCTCGCTCTCTGTAATTTGAAATAAATATTTAAAATGTTTTTATTTATTAACAATTAAACCTACTCTGCTAACAATGAACAAATATATTATAATATAAACCAGGTTTTCAGTGGAAAATATTATGTTCCAATGAAAACCTGGTTTTCAGTGGAACATATAATATATCTGTAGATGGATACATTTATATTTTTACCAGAAAAGCCCATCTCTCCCCTCTATCAAAATAAGATTTACCCAAGATTTACTATCATCAAGTTATTACTGACTGAATGGCTGATTGAATGACTGTCTGACTGATTGATTCAGTTTTTTCTTTTTAAATAGTTTCACGTCCCTGGAAACAAGAATGATTCTGTAATGCTTCAGTGTAGCCAGATTGCGCAAATTATCGTCGATTGACACCTTCGAGGAGAAAAATTACAAAATTACAAAAAAAATTGCCCAAAATGTATGGTTTACATGGGTCTAGGTACATAATATTTTGCTTTTTCATAATTTTTCGTACAAATTATGTAAATTGGGCTAGTACTTAAAAATCCATATTGGGCAAAATGGCCTCTAAACATCTGGCAACACCCGACGCTTAAATTTGGATTGCAACCGCATCTCTGCATAATTATAACTGGCCCATATTTAAAAGAGTTAAAAGTGGCTGTCGTGCGTGGCAAGGCTCGGTGAGCGGGTGTAGGTGGGCAGGGGCGGGGCCGGGGGTGGCGGGGAGGTTAGACGGGAGCCTTAGGCGCGTTGCAACAATCTAGTTTGAGAGTAGCGATGTTTTACAGGTAGTTTACTTAAACAAAACTAAGTATTAAATGTATAGCAGCTGTCTCTCCGTCTGTATTAATCTTTTTTCGCTTATATATAACTCAAAGAAAGCGTATTTGATCTGTTCTTTTTTTTCCCTAATATGATTCATGGCCTTCCTTAATGTGCACTATTCAAATGTCATCACGATAGTACAACCAAAACCATCCAAGTGTCATCTTCATGCAATGAGGTCAACGTTTGCCTTTAACGACGGATCCACAAGCACAGCTAGTGTATAAGTAGTGTAAAGAAGACTAACCCCCTTGACTGTAGCATACACTGGCACTGATATGTCCTGGTAGCTGGTGGACTCCGGGATGGTGCGACTCGGCGGTGGACTCGGCTCACCTTCCACAGACTGCTGCAGACCGTCGTCGGCAACCTGCAGGCATTGTATATTAAGACATATTAGTGAGTTTGGAGCTGACTGAGACCAAACATGACATTAGCGATAGCGACTCACTCGGTGTTGACTTAATTCCGGTCTGGGGGACAGTAGAGCCGCCGCCAAGTCGCAGTCGGGTACTACTTAATGCTACCTTTACTCGAACCATTTCAGCGTACTTTTGACCCCCTCGTAACTAAGTTTAAAAAAGAATCCACGATTACGAATTTTTCCATGGGAGATATTTGCAATAACTCTGCTTAGAACCCCCGAGTTTAAATTTTCCAAGGCTCATAAGTGCAAGGGAGCGCGCAATATTCGCTACTGTTTCCTCCGTCGCCGCGTTCCACGAGCATTCGAACAGCTTATAGTCCGACATAGATCTTTTTGGGCGTGGAATTTCGACTGAAATAAACGGTCGCCATACCGAATGAATACTAAACGAAACGTTATGTAAGCGATGACGCGATAGTGTCGCCCCCAGCCACGCGCAAAAAGATCTATGTCGGACTATAATACTAAAATTCTGCTAAATAGAAAAGTTAACGTTTCAACATACCACTATCAGGCTCAATGCACAATTATTTGAGATAGGGACCGCTAACATTGTGTTTTGTTCTTACAGAAGGCGCTACCGACCGCGACGGTGCTGCTCCGCAACCTGAGCGCCGAGTCCACCAACCTCAAGAGCGTGCTGCAAGAGAAGATCCCGCGCGAGCAGGAGAGGGTGAAGGAGTTCCGCAAGAAGCATGGCGCCACCAAGGTCGGCGAGGTGACCGTTGACATGGTGCGTATCTAGCCGATTTTATTCATAATTGGCCAGCGTTTCACAGCAGTCTTATTTGGAGTATCGTTTACTCGAAAAGTCCTTGTTGACATTTTACTCTTGAAGAAATCTAAGCTATAGAAACTGATGAAGAGTAGTTTTCAAATAGTTTTAAGTCGACAATGCATGGCTGGAAACTGCTCCTTCAGCAGGTGGACTTGTGGTAGAATGGAGAGCCGGGGACCAGATTATGAAGTAAACTAGTGCAGAAAGGCACTAAAATGTTTCCGTACTAAGGAATCGAGAAAAGCATCTGACAAAGAGCCGGTCGTCCTGGTGGATGCAGACTGACAGACCATCCGATGGGGACGGTCAGTTTGACCGCCTTTTGCTGCCGGGCCTAGCAAACCCCAAATTATAGAACTTGCCTTCGACATATATATGGGATTTAACGAAATTTGTGTACAAACTGGAGGGCGCATTTCTCAACAGATTTTAACCAAACTTGGAATAAAAATACTTTTGCGTTAATATCTCGGTTAAGTTTGTATATGAGCCAAATCAGCTTGTTACTTTAAACATGGCGACCAATCGAATTTTTTATAAAAATTATGAAAAAGTTATTTCATGAAACATATCACCAAGCTACATGTAGAGGAATAGAGCTTATCGAGCTCTATAATCAGTCCATAGATATTTTTATGTATATCCAACACAATTAAATATACTTAAAAAAACGTTTTTACCCCTCGACCGCACCGCTTCCACCGACCCCGCACGCACCGCCCAATGCCACAATTGAAATCCATCTTTCCGACTGGCTTCTGCCATCGGCGAAATAATTTTTTATTTTTGCTTGTATCGTACCTTAAACGTTTCCTCACTTCTCAGGTGGCAAGCGCACAGCGCCACCGCTCGTATTTTTCAGTTGATAAAATTTTTCGATTATTCTCAGATGTACGGCGGCATGCGCGGCATTAAAGGCCTGATCTGTGAAACATCCGTGCTGGATCCCGATGAGGGCATTCGCTTCCGCGGACTCTCCATCCCGGAGTGCCAGCAGCAGCTGCCAAAGGCAAAGGGAGGCGAAGAACCCCTCCCCGAGGGACTTTTCTGGCTCCTTCTGACCGGTGACGTCCCGACCGATGCACAAGTCAAGGCCGTTTCCCAGGAGTGGGCGCAAAGGTGAGCAACCATTTTTTTTATTTGTGAATCGGTCTGTGTTTTACTGCAATAATTTGTGCTTTAACTGTATCAATGGAGCCGATATAACAGCTCGTGTTCGAGCACCATGTAGACTCAGCAGATCGTTATTGACCCTACTCTTAAAAGCCCAACACAGACTCAGCAGATCCTTGTTGACTCTACTCTTAAAGGCCCCCACACAGACTCAGCGATCCTTATTCACCCTACTCTTGAAGGACCCATACAGACCAGCAGATCCTTGTTGACCTTAATCTTAAAGCCCTACACAGACTCAGCAGATCTTTATAGTCCTTACTCTTGAAGGACCCATACAAACTCAACAGGTCCTTGTTGACCCTACTCTTGTTGAGGGCCCCACAAAGACTACACAGACTCAACAGATCCTTGTTGACCTTACTATTATAGACCCACACAGAATCAACAGATCCTTGTTGATCCTACTCCTGAAAGTTCCAAAATTAGCAAACTAAAAAGTACCTCTGCAGTATTTGATTGCACATTGGATGTTCATATTAAAAATGAGTTGTCGTACTGCTTGGTTAGGCAGTTTGGTACGCCGACGTCAAATGAATGGAGACCACCCTCGAGAGACCCAAGAGATCGATGGTAGAAAAAAGAAGTGGAAATATTCATTATTGTTTGTCAAGACTTACATAGTTACAACAATACAGATGGGATACGGGTGGGTTTTACTCAACCTGATTTTTTTTTTTATACGATAATGATTTGGGTGAACAATATAATTGGGTAATATATTTGGGTGACATTTTATCCGCGTCATTGGCTCAGTAGTTGCCATATTCTGTATTCGATTACCGAAGTTAAGCAATGCCAAGCGCGGTCGGGACTTAGATGGGTGACCGCTTGACCGTGGATGCTGGTCGTGGTTCGGATTCCACATTAAACTGTAGGTTCCTTCCCTCTCCTTACATGGTGGTAGGGTTAAACCACCGGGTTGGTACCACCGCACTGAATGAAGATCGGTCGAAGCGGCTATGAAACATAGTTCGTGTTTTCCGTCCAGTTC